>JAYJMF010245744.1:0-14342 GCA_036873715.1 Salvia sclarea
AAAAATCCGTAGATGGATAATCATCATAAATTGGAGGACCCGTATAGTCCTCGACTATAGCGTCCTGCAATATAGGAAATGGGTCATCATCATCATAGATGGGAGGACCCGTATAGTCCTCTACTTCATCAAACAACGTTGTATCGACGTCCCAAGGTGCAAAAAGATTCTCCATCCGTAGGAGTAGGGGTGTCGAGTGGTCCGGTTCCGGTTAACCAAACCAGAATAAACGGTTAACCGGAACCAAATAAACCCGAAATTAGGAATCATACACCGAACCGTTTTCTTAAACGGTTAACCAGAACTGGATCGATCTTAAACGGTTTCGGTTCGGTTAACCCGTTTAAAACCGTTTAACAATTTTTTTTTAATTTTTTTTTTATAAAATACCTATTTACTATGAAATTAACCACAATTAAGCACAATTTACAACTAAAGTTAATCAATCTGAAATAGCGAAATTAACATAATTCACAACACAATTACACAAGTGAATTATAATTTATAATCTAAAATTAACACAATTAGGATATGAAATTTACATAAATATAAACTAAAATCTGAAATAATTAGAATTTAGAAATTAGATAGAATTTGAAGAGTGTGGAGTGTGAGTGTGGGATGTGAGTCGCGGCGAGAATGTGTTGTGATGTAGAGCTGCACACGCAAGAGGGAGGGACTTGAGAAATGTTAGGGTATTGTTTAATTTTACAAAATAATGATATTAATTAATATTTTTTTTAAAATCTTAAACGGTTAATCGGTTCGGAACCAAACCGGATTATAACCGAACCATAACCGAATTAGTTGGGAAAAATCGACCAAGAACCGGACCATAACCATTGGAAATGGTTCCGGTCCGATTCCGACCCGGAACCGAGAACCAAGTAGATAGCCCTACGGAGGAGGATCGTAGCAAGACTCTGGATACCAACTGATGCAGGGTGAAGCGTGAAACTATAGGCGAATACCTTCGTTGATTCAAAGAATACCGAAAGCAAACGCAGATAAAGTGAAAATTCGTTGATTCTCTATGAATACCGGAAGAACACAGAAGAAGGGGAAATAAACCCTAACTTTTTATTAATCAATTCAACTCCCAAAATTCATAAAAATAACTCCTGTTTATAATACTACTAATTACTTGGAAAGAAAGTATATAATCAAATCAAATACTAATATATATTTCTAATTATTAATAATCTTTATTTTCATCTCTATCTCCATCACTAAATAAGGAAAATTTACATGGAGGCCTTGGAGAAAATTAAGAACTGATATAGAAGCTTTAGCTCCAAATCCTTTAATAAAGAAGATTAACACAATTTCACATAATTTGAACTAATTTAGCCAGAGTAATCGAATACCATCTAAAAAGACATAAGGATATGTGAGAGTGTCTCGATAATTAGTAGTGAATTTACTTTGATTGATTATGTGTGAATAAAACCCAATGCACCAACCACTGACTTGTCCAAAGATCATATATCCATCCGTATTCCGTATATATATATATTTTTTATCTTATTTGGAAGATTGTATATTTATATTTTACTTTATTAGTATTTGTACTCATGCTATGCACGAAAATATATTTAGATTTAATTTTTTATAAATTAAAAATTAAATTCATTATCATACTAAATAAATAATTAAAATTTTTTAATTTCTTAATTTATGTATATTAGAAATTAATTGAAATAACATAAGAGAAATCAAAGTGACAAATTTATTCAAAAAATATGTCTAATATGAAACAAAACCGTTTCCTCCCTCCTCCCTCTTTCCCTTCTGCATTCCTTCATTCTCCAAAATCATGTTCTCAATAATATTGTACTCCATATTTTTATTTCTTTCTTCAAATATATACTCCCTCCGTCTCATTACACTTGTCACCATGCTTTTCAGCACGAAGATTAAGAAAAGTGGTGTTTTGTGTGTAAAGTGGTGGAACCCACTAAATTAAAGGTGTTTTTCAAGGCAAAATTATTTTCTTTTTTGAAATGTGTCATTGCTAATGGGACAACCCAAAATGGTAAGTGTGCCAAGTGTAATGGGACGGAGGGAGTAATATATATTACTCCCTCCGTTCCTCAATTGTTGGTGCACATTCGGATGTCCCACCATCTTGGTGCATTCATTTTTTGGACATTTTTACTACACACAAAACTTTAAATATAATATATTCTTATCACTACTTTATACAACTTACACTACTTTTTCAATTCTTCTTAATTCACGTGCCGAAAAGAAGTGCACCAACAATTAAGGGACAGGGGGAGTATAACCAAGATTTCAAAAGTTGAAAATTTAATTTTTTTTCATCCATTTATACTTTTATGTTTCTAAAAATGAATGTATAATTAAATTTGATAATGATATAAATATTGCAATAAATTAATTTATATAAACAGTTTCTAAAACAAACAAAATAATCCAGTATGGTCATATTTGTTGAGTTCATACAGATATAAAGTTAAATTCTTCATAAATTTTGTGTTAATCAAATTTATCAATGGGTTATTGGGTTATCAAGTCTACCATTGCTAGCAGATCGAATGCACATGGTAGTAGAAAGTAGAGTCTTGGGAGCAAACATCCAACAAACAAATATAAAGTCAATTATAATACTTGTTTTAAAGCATCAAGCAAATGTTCGAGAATATCAATACTGAAGGGAAGAAAGTGCATGGATGGCAAAGACATGAGGCAATGTCGTGAACTTTGCACCCTCTCGTTGCAAATTAAATATTGTTGGGTCCTAATTTGTGTAATCCACATTTTTTTTGTAATATCATTGAAGATACTGAGAGTTTGTTGTTCATGGAGAATTGGAGATTTTGGGGGGTATCATCGAGAAGATGGGTTTCTAATATAAGGCAGAGGAATTTGATCGATATTTTATTTAATAGATGAGGATTTTTCTCCAAAACTATTGTTTTGGTTGGAAACTGCATAATAATTGGAAAAGTCAACTTATATATAGGTTAAGTCAATTTACATTACTAATATTCTGACCAATTTAGGTGGAAATGCTAAATAATTACCAAAATAATAAACTTTTAATTTGTGGGGCAATAATTGCGGTAACAATGAAGTCCATTATTGTGGCAAAAAATGCTATATATTTAGGTATTATTCCAAAATAAAGCAATTATGTGATTATGGCAACAATCAACACCATTGTGAGTATTTTTTGGGTTGATAACCGTTTGCTAATAAATTAGATAGAGTGCATAGTCATTGGAAAATGGGAGAAAACTTGTTTTGACAAAACGATCTATATATAAAAATCACGGAGAAATTATTATACAAAATCTACCATAAATATCAAAAACTTATAATAGATAATTTGACGATTTAGACGGGAAAATATTTTGGGAAGTGATTTCCCTTTTATATATATATAGATTAGTAGACTAAATGCCATCTCTCAAAATCCAAAGTAGTACCGTTGGAGTGATAAATTTCACCGAAGATTAGATCTGGTTTAAAAAATGAATGGGACATTAAACGGACACTAAGGACACGGTTTCAAGCGTTTGAAAAGCAATCTTATATCAATTGTAAAACTTCTTTAAGGGCGAATTATGTATTTTGAAATAAAAGACATTATTATTATTATTATTATTATTATTATTATTATTATTATTATTATTATTATTATTATTATTATTATTATGAAAGTAAATGTATATACAAATTAAGTTTTCATTTGTAATTTATTAATAAAGCACAATTTTTTTTTTCTTTTTGGTCTATAGACATTATCTATTTTTAAAACTAATAATTTAGTTTCTAGTTTATTAGATCAATAAATTTTATAAAAATGTGTAATTTCCAAGAAAAATATTGTAAACCAAAAAAGAACACTAATATAATAAGTAGAAAGGGATGAGGGATGCACACACAGTCACACACATATATGTGATGAGTCCGTTAGCGATCCTTGAGATCAAGAGGTGCTAAAGGTACTCTTCTCGGTGATTTTGGAATGATTTGAGGCGAATGATAATAATAAGCTCGATGATAATGGTAGCGGAATCCAAGAGTATACAAGGCTCCATTTGGTAGGGAGGTTTGGATATATCAAGATGGGTTAAAATTAATAAGGTGAGTTAAGATTAAATAAGATAAATATTATGTGTATAGGTGTTTGATAGAATAAGATGAATCAAGTTATGTGTTAAGGAAATATTTGATTATATCTTTTAATATCTTCAATATTATGGATGGATATATCAAATTTTTATATAAGGAAGATAAGATCAAATCATATTTCTAATATATTGCATATTAGGAAAAGATAAGATTGAATCTTATATATCTGGCAAGTAAGATAAGATCAAATAAAATCATAGTTCCGACAAAAGAATAGAGAGAGTGAGCGACAGCCACTACATGTATGGGTGCTCACAGATTGTTGACCACACGACAGTGAAAATCGAGTGAGGGACACAATTCAGAAGATCAAAACTGGAGTCTCAAATTGACGACCTGTGCACACGCGACAAAGGTATAATTCCTAACTCATATGTGTTGCACACTATTTACATAGGAGCTTGATAGGAATACTATCTATGTATGATGAATTATGATATCCAAGAAAGGTCCTCAGTCACACGTGAGTGTGAAGTAAATATCACATTCCTACATATTCCAAGAGTACAAGTGTATTGATTGTCTTGAGTGTTATAGTATTGAATGGTGATGAATTCCCCCCTTTTACATTGATTGCACTAACAATATATAGAAGGAGACATAATAGGGGTATTTTGGTATTTTTCCCTTTAGGGTACAGGGGTATTGCTTCAGCCATACGTAAGGGGTATCTTAATGGGGTATTAGGTTGTCCTTCTTCTGAAAGGTTACAAGAGGGGTGTCCATAACAGCCTGTACAAAAGGCCTTCCTCATAACTGTATTGGGGATATGACCTTTGGGAAGGGTTCTCCGGCTCTGGGTTCTGCATTCCGCGTAGGCTTTGCTTGGTCATGCAGCTCTTCCTCGGTTCTACATCTCAAGGCTGCTGGAATATGCTTCTCTGGTGACCCGAGACAACGGAGGGGCTCTAGCGATCTTGAGATCTTTGGTCCCCCTTTTGGGATCTTTTCGTTCTTATCCGGTTTCACGTCTTCTGCCTCAGGTTCTGGCCTCTTTCCAAGATTTTGGGCCGACACGATGAGGATGCACAAATCTTTTTGCCTTAAGATTAGATTTGGGTCATGTATTTTTTGTGTATAAATTAATTCATTTTGTATATATAATTATGTTTATATTAAAAATTACGTTACATGTATATATTCAGTAATGTTATGCATTTTTTAATCCATACATGCAGTTTTATGGTGAATATTAGGGAAAACAGCCAAATAAATATTATGCACTATTTTTTTTTAGAAAAAGAGGAAGAAATATTATTAAGAGACATCTTCAAGAACAGAATCCCTCAACCACGAGGAAAAATTATTCGTCCAACAACACGACTGCAAACTACTAGCCGCCCGAAGAGTGAGATTATGAACAACATAATTAGCTGACCTATACATATGATAAACACCGCAAGGGAAATTTTCCCAGGCCACACGAAAAATATCGCAAATATCATTGGGCAAGAGATGCTCCTCCTCTTCTCGGTCTGCCATAACACGAGCCGGCCAAAAACGAATCCATATAGAGCTTGATAGCCACCAAGTCCTTCTCCACACAAAGGACCAATCCATGGACGACGACCATAATCTCCGCCATCATCGGGCTTGACGATGGAGATGATGGTTTAGCCATAGCAGCCACTAAACTCCCATTATGGTCCCTAACCAACACACCTACTCCAAACTCCCGAGCCACCGGATCAAAGTGAGCATCAACGTCAACTCGCAGCCTGCCCCGCCTCGGCTTCCTCCACTTCTTCTCTCCCAACTCCAAGCCCAACCTATCCGCCCTTTCCACAGCCAACCACGCCGCCTGGTATGCCTCCAGCCGAGAGTAAGGCAAGAGGATTCGGAGACCAGCTCCATCTCGCCCGCCTGTGCGACAACTTACACACCATAGTCCAGATTTTCCATAGCATCAAGGCTTATAACCCGTAATCATCTACACCCCACTTGCCACAAACCAAAGTAGCAACGTCAAACAACGCAAGGCCATTAGTTTTCCCCATGACCACATTAAAGCGGGAATCCTTCCAAATTCTCGCCACCTTTGGGTAAAAGAGCATACAATGCTTAGTAGAGCCCCAACGATCCCCGCAAAGGCGACAAATACCCGTGGACGGGACATGATGGACTCAGATTTCCCGTCGTCGGAATAAAATTGTTAAAACCCGAGCCTTAGGCGGGATAGATACGTTCCACACTAACTTACTCCAACACTTCTTATCCGATTATAGAGTCCACTCTCCACCAAATAGGCCAACTTCACAGAGAACTTCCCTTTTTCATCGAACCTCCACATCCCCTCGTCCATATCCCCCGACTCACCTATCGGGGTGCCCATAATACACCCCTCACCTTCTCCTCGTCCCATCGCCGCTCCCTGGTGATGAGTTCCTGAACCTCTTAACCCCCTCCTCCCTCAACGTCTCCCAAAAACTCCTAAGAGGCCCCTCGATCCCAGCCACCCACTTGTCATCATACACGCAGACCCCAGCCCCATTTCCCACCCGCCAAGCCATACCCTTCTCAACAATATTATGCATTATTTTGTGTAATTAATAATATTAATTACTATATATCAGGATATATAAATTTGGATACTATATAATTTTTCTATATAAGGAGGGTGTGGATGAGAATTATATTTTTTTTATAAGAATTAAGAACTCGCCCTTCATCCATTTAATCTAGCAAATACCTGAATCTTAATTTATTTAAGTTTTAAATTTCAAATCAATCATGAGAGAATATGACCTAACCGGACAAAAACTTGATAATTAACTACTAATTGATCTTCACAACACAACTGTCTTTATCTTCCTAAACCTGACAAAACCACTCCCCATTAACTTATTTTTAAATGCACCGTTCTAATATTAGTAGAATTAGATTAATACATTATACACTTAAAACTGATCATGAATAACCGACATTCATGTTCATATGAATATAGAAGATGCAAGCTTACAAGGAACACTTATTATTATATTGGGTTGTTGGCGTATAAATAACCAACCTTACATCAGTTCTGATTTTTAATATGAACTTTTAAAAAGTGTAAAAAAATATACATAGTGGTTGTAGTAACTTTCATTTTTGTCCAAATTGAAACTGATGAGTGTACGCCGGAATTCCCACAGAACAAATCAAACGATTAAAAAAAGTCCCCGTCTCTACCCGATTTAACCGCCGTTGTTTCATTCAGATTGTAAGAAAATAAATATCATAAATGTCTTCAAATAGGCAAAATCGTGAGTCTTCATTTCTCTAATTGTTTAATGTTTAGCATACTCAATTAATATAATTGGATTGCCAAATTAAATTAAATTTGTCCGAAAATGCGAATCGTGATTGAGTTACTACTATCAATAAGTTTGTGCGACTTTTTTACACTTTGTAAAGTACATGTTAACAATTCAGAAATTTTCTGAAATTTGTGTATTTATCGCCGTTAATCTTATTATATTTTGTGAAACCTGCATTTGCGAGTATTTTCTTAGAAGGAGATAAAATATATTTTGTGAAACCTACATTTGTGATAAAATATATTTCTTGTTTTTAAGAAGGCGATAAAATCTACATTGGTTTGGCGTGTATATGCCACAAAAATAAAAATGATGTGTTGTGATGAGGTCGGCTCAGCACTGCAGAGGTTTCCGCGTTTGTAAGATGCTCATCCACTCTTTTCAATTCACACTTCAACCTTAATCTAAACCAACCCTTTTGTTTTCTTATATACTATAAATTAACCCATTCATTCCTACATTTCCCAAATCCCACAACTTTTTACTGAAGCAATCAAGAAGGCGACCCAAAACAGAGCATTTCTATATAATATACTATACCATTTATCATTATTTAAACTTAATTAGAGGTCGACCATTTAGCATTTCATTTGTCATAGGATATTTTAGAAACTTCAACGTCTTGCAGTATCTGGCGGTTGGCTAAGGAAGTTTTATTCGTCAAGTTTCAAGAATAATTCTTCTTTTCTTGAATCTTCCTCACTTCCAAGAATTGATATTTCGTTGTAGCATTGTGCTTTATTTTAATATATATATATATTGTGGCTGCATGTGAGTGGTGAAGGTGGCGAATCCAAGGGAGAATGAGTTTAGAAATAGAGGTGGAGAGAGAGAGGGATCAGCTGATGAGTTGTTTGAAGCAGGAATAATGATGGGCTCCTTATTTTCTCCAATGCTATATGGATTCAATAGAGAGCAAGAGATGTCTGCAATGGTGTCGGCTTTGTCCCATGTAGTGGCCGGAGTCGGCGATGTGGAAGAAGCCGCGGCGGGAGGCGGCGGCGGATCTTCATCTGCATGCAAAAGAGGTCGTGAAGAAAGCAGTCATTTTCCCTTTGGGAACATGGGAGCTTCAAATTCATTAGGTATTTATTTATAGCATTATCAATGTAGAACGTCCATTTTTCAGTTTGATTTCATTCTACTATCATCGCTAAGAATGCAGAATATAATATGCTATATACATAAATGAGCAAATTCAGAAATCATGCAATAACCATTCACGCAGAGAGGCATATGTAATACATAAAGACACAATTTTGTTTTATTTTTTCCCAGATTATGTTTCAATTTGATGATTAGAAATTTCAATTCCAGCTTATGATGCTGTTATAGAATGCGCAGAAGCTGGTCCAAGCACCATAACTTCCACATCAGCAGTTTACTCCTACGCTCCAACACCATTGGGGGGAGATGGAGGAGGAGGTTCGAGAAAGTACAGAGGAGTGCGACGTCGGCCGTGGGGGAAGTGGGCTGCCGAGATAAGAGACCCGCACAAAGCAGCAAGAGTGTGGCTGGGCACCTTCGACACCGCAGAGGACGCTGCACGGGCCTACGACGAGGCTGCCCTCCGTTTCCGAGGCAACAAAGCCAAGCTCAACTTCCCTGAGAATGTCACGCTCATTCACCACCCCCATCTACCACACAATCATACCATGCCTATGCCTTACTCATCGCCCTCCTCCTCCCACCCGACAGCAGCAGCCGACGGCAGCCTACCTGAATTCTCTTGGACTAGTTCCAGTCATCATGATACTTCCGCCGGTTATAAATGACTAAAATGTTATACCACTTTCCGCTGAACTAGTCAGTTCACAGGAAAGAAATACTCTTTATCTCAGAATCTTGTGCTTCTTCTAGTCAAAGGCATTAAACATCTTTCCGTTGGAAATAATATCAAGTGTTTTAGACTCGTACCAAAATGCACATATTTTTCAATCAAATTAAGGGGCAGGACCTAAAAAGGGATAAGAATATAACATGAGGCAGAGTTGAAGAAAAATAGCAGTACACGGTTGGCTTACAAATGTGAACTATTTGAGCACACAACAGATACAAGTATAATGAGAGTATTAAATGTAAATCTTAGTCGTCTAAATGAATATCTCCGAAGTATCAAGGGTGTCGGGAAGGACTTGGCATATCAAAACCAAATGATGGAGAAAGTAATACGATGCAGCTCCATCGAGAGGGTTATGATGATCGCAGCCATTATAAAGGAAACGAGTTTCCCTGCCATGGAACAGTTCTACCAGAAACTTCTCCTGGAAGGCCAAGCAGCAGCAAAATAAGAATCGACCTCTCCACGTCAGCAATAAGTTTTCAAGCTCTAAGTGCAGCTTTGTGAACCATCGTCTCCTTGTGGATTTGATGGCAACTCTTCTCCACGAGCTCGAGCAGCTTCTCCAAGTTCGTAGCCCATGAATTCAGGGTCTCATTACTGTCCTTGGCTGTCTGGAAACATATCACACCCATAGGTCTGTCGATCTTTGCTACTAGCGCTTTTGAGACAACCATGTCCGAGAGATGTTTCTCAGCTTCCTGCATTATAATAGGTGATATCGTGACCACATAGGACATGTAACTAGTAAGCCAGAACAAGAACCTACTATCAGTGAAAACGATAAAAGACAGTTACACAAAACTAAGGTAGCGGACACATAATATAGCAGGGTAACTAATTTAGACCCAAAACGTATCAAGAGACAATTAACATAAGCGAGATAACTAATTTAGACTCAAAATTGAGGCCTCTTTAGAAAAATGAGAATCTGATTAAAAAAAGTAAATCATTACACAACTTGTAAGACCTCCACACAATACGCTCCTGTTAGAAAAGTCTATTCACCCCCATCCCTCCCCTGTATTTGGAAACAAAAGGCCCTCGTCTGATTCAAAGATTAGGGGCACATGCAGAAAAGTAAGCCTCAAGTTTAGATTACAATAATGCAGACAAACCTGGAGAGTGAGGCATAATAAATCTGCAAGTCTCTTCAAGGTTATCCGGGAGTAATATTTTGAAACAACATGGATGTTCTGCAACAAAACACAAAGAGAAATCCCACAGAAGTCATACAGAGCAGCCTTACAGCAATCACTATCCTTCGAGTAGGGAAAAAAACTAAAAAATCACCAAGTATTGGTTTTAGGAGTATTACATGTTCTATCACTCTAAGTCTAAGATCTTCAGCCGGCTTCTCACCCAGTGAACCGCCAAGCATATTCTTCTCATTTTCAAACTCATCTTTAAACATATTCCATAAAGCTGTCCACATAATCACCTCCATAGTAACTAATTGTTTCAATAGTAACCTATTGGCAGGGTAAGTAAACAATCATAAGACTTTCTCTGTGGTAGAAATAAAATAAATAGCACCATAAGTTTATAAGAACTTACCTGAAATGAGGAATTTCAGAGAGGTTCTTATCCTCGAGGGTTGAATTGAGGAGGCTAGATTGCATAGGATCATGAGGTGACAACACCAGATACCAGCATATTTTTCTCAGCACCTTTATAAAAGCAACAAAACACAAATCAATTGACGCCACAGCTAAGAAAATATCAACCTGAATCAAACATTATATCATATATATCTATATATATAATGAGATAACAAGTGAGTGCTTGGCAATGATGAGCCACAAAGTAGATGTTTTACCGGTATCCACTGGGATGGGTCCTCTTTCACCGAAGGAATCTCATATATTGATTTGTAACATCGACATATCTCAAGGTATTCATTGTTGTGGGAGTAATACCTACACAATGGTAGTCTAAAGATTTAGCAGCACATACCAAGACTTTAGGATTAGCACAAACAAGAGCAGGAAGCGGGAAATTGAAGAGGCATAATCCGATTCAATCGTTAGAACCCCAATTAGGAAGTGTTATTGGAGGCAACACCAAAGATGCAACAATTTCAAATTGTATACATCGATATTAGTGTTTACTGACATGAATAGGTACATATGTTAGCATGTTAGTCAAAATATGTATAAGGGGGAGATCCATGGTTTTCATACATTATTGGTGACAATGCCAGATGATGATCATACAGAACCCAACATATTCTGTATGAGAGAACCATTACACACAAGAACATAACTATAAGGAAAAAAGCCTGTGGATAAACAAATCAAAATGGTATATACCGGATCATTAATTGGTAATATATGCGCTTCAACTCCAGCAATGACGGAATATCAGCAGGAGCCTCTTCAACAATACTCTCGCCTTCTTTGAGCTTCTTTTCTTTTGAAGTATCAGCTTCAAAAACTCTAGGACTTATCTTCCTCGCAAGTATCTGTGCGCGTACATAATCCTGACGATCTAAGCACAAACGGACCTGCAGAATTTGGAAAAATCAGATATCACATTAAGCCATGTCATTACTCAGCACACAGATTCAAAAAAAATGGAAATAAGAGAAACCACATACTTGCTCGAGTATGAAAGCTATTTTTTCAGTTTTTGCCATTGCGCCAAATGTCTCTACCTGTAGCTCAATTTGTCAAAAAACTGTGGAATAACTAATCAAGTATGATGGATGAAATCACCCAAGATATAACACAAGCTATCCACCAACCGCAATCTCTTGCATCAAATCTGCAGCTTCAGCTATCTGCCCTTGTTCTTCTTTGATCTTTGCAAGCTTCTTGATCAACCTAGCCCTCTCTATCTCAACATATATCTGTATAGTGAGATAAAGAACTTAGAAATGAGGTTGAGTACTTGAGGTCCTAAGACAAGGAAGTTGTAAAAGGATTGAGTGCAAATATCACCTTCCCAGCAGATACATTGTTAAGTGTCTTTATAAGCTCTATTTTAGAATCAAGATCTGGTGTCTTATCAATATATTGCATTGCTTGTTGGACCATTGCTTGTACAGCCTGCATCACACCAAAAAGGAAAGAAAGAACAAATAATTATTCTGCAAAACTCAGAGAAGTGTAAATGTGATCCAATCTTTTATGATAAAATTGATGTGATTCAGAATTTGGATGTGTTAGAGATTGTTGTGGCTGGAGAACTTTGCAATAGAAGCTAAGAGTGCATCATTTCTTCAATCTACGTGTACATTCATATTTATTAAAAATAGCATTCTGCTGTAATTGGCAACTGGTAAGATCAACAGGAGGCTCAAATCTGTTGAAACTTTCAGTTACCATACAAGCAGTACAAGATGCAAATCTGCCTTTTCTTACCATTTGAGTGTGTGCAACAACTTTTGCAAGCTGGGAATAGCCAGTACTTAAGAGTTTTGAGTGTTTTCAAGTTTTTAGGATCTAGTAAAGCAGGAAAAAATCTGTAAATCTAGGTTTTTATGTTCAGCTTTTAGCTTCAGTTAACTAAATACAAACTACAGAGTACAAACTTTCAGCACCAAGCATTTCAGCACATTTGATACTTGCTTTCAAACTTTCCTAAAAACATTAGAAGATACGAAGGCCAAATTATCCTAGACATCTAAAAGCGATGTTTTGAGAAAACTCTATGTTCTAAGTTTCAGCTTTTGGCTTCTTCTAAAATGCTATCTACTTTTGCTTTGAAGCAATTGTTAAAACTCTACACGCATGATCACTAAAAATATATTTTGTAGGCAAACACTCACTCGATATCTCGAACCTAACGGCCAATCAAACATGCGTGTGAACCATCTGAAACTTGGACCTTATCACACTTCATTTCATTATTTATATTGTTAAAACCAGCACTCAAGACACGAGGTAGAACTACATTGTACCAGAACGCATCTAAGATAAAACTCAGGATTATAATGCAGGCTATCTAACTTGATTCATATGGCACAATTGAGATAGCAAACATAAGGCTTGGGTGTCATTTAACACTTTCCATTATTTCCAGCTATTTCAAATCATTCAAATTTATTAAAACAATATAGAAATCAATACGAATGCAATAATAAATATAAGCACAGTAAAAATGAAAATTGCACCTGCTTCAACTGTCCCCGGCGCTTGGAGATAAGCACAATCTGCTCGTTGAGCGTCGCCCACGCGCCGGCATCGAGGCATAGTTGCAGAATATCGGTGACAGCCTTTCTTGTTCCTGGCACGTCACCGACTTGTCTCATCTGTTTCTCCACATTCAGCAACGCCTCTATTTTCGCCTCCAAACTGGCCCCTCCATTTTCCTACCAAAATTCGATCAAAATGGATTGAAAGTCACGCCGCGAGATCTAAATCGAGAGAATAATGTTCGATTGAACATCCAGGAGAAAGAATAGCTCACCATTTTTTAGTGAATTGCAATCAAGGATCACGGAAAATTGTTGCAACGAAATTGGAGAATGAAACCCTAGACAGAGAGAAATGCGAGAGAGGAGAGAGTTGAAAGGTGTCGTATGCTCTGCTGAGCTAATGAACTTGTCAATCTCTTTTCCGAATTTTTATTTAGTTATTTTACTTTTTTCTTTAATAGAATCGAATTTCTTGGGAGAGGGGACACTTCAAAAAAAAGGCAGTAATTCCAGTTATCTACAAAATAATTCCAGTTATCTACAAAATGACCCCTGCAGAAAGGGGAAATGACATTAAATCTGGAGCAGTATGCCAATATGTGTGGGCTCCCCAAAGATTCAGATTCTAACACAAAGCTTCCTTTTTTATGTTGGATAGGGGTGGTAAATGGTTAGGTACCGATTAATCGATCGATTAATCGGTATCGGAAAAATAGTTTTGATGGTAGCGGATACCTTAATAGATTCTACCGAAACTGTAACACCCCAATCTAGTTAAGGTGTTAAATTTGAATTTAAATAAATAATATAAAGCGGAAGACATGAAGTAAACTTTTCTTTGTTTATAAATACATGAAAAGAAATAGACTTTTAAATACATACTAGAATTTATATTATTAGAAAT
>JAYJMF010245855.1:0-14340 GCA_036873715.1 Salvia sclarea
TGCTCCAAATCAAACGTTAGGGGTATATATGTTTTTCACGAAAACGTTGAAGGGTGTATTTGCACCTTTGCCCAAGATCAACTCACATTGTTAGGGTTCTTATATAATCTGTTGTGTTCTCTTTTGAGTTTTGAGTAATGAGTTTATATTTTGAATTGTTGTAGATCTGAATTTGATGCAAACCAAAGTGAGATGGTGTGGCAATGTTAGGTGAGGATGATATTTAATTGCATACTTTGCGAACGAAAGCTTTGTGATTCAATCAGTCTGACTGAATTGAAACTGCACTGGTTCAACTTTCAATGGGTGTGTTATTTATAGTTTGAAATGAATGTTGTTTGAGTTATAGCTTCTGAATACACAATCATTTGTAGTTTCTGTTTATTTTGCAAGGTTAAAACTATATTCTTCATGGATGTTCGGTATTCTCAATTCTATTTGCTAATAATTGCAAAACGAGTCGAAATATTTGAATTGTTGCCCTTTCTTCATCTCAAACGTTGGTATCATGACCAAACAATTGACTCTTATCTATAAGTTTTTTAGTAACAAAATAGGTTGAGCATTTGAGATCGTGGCTTCATTTTTTGTACTCATCTATCGTTTATCTGTGTAAAAAAATTGACAAAACTTCTCGATGCTTTGAGAATGGTATGTAAATATGTAATCTAAGATCTTACTTATACTGTGTATGATATGAAATCTTCCAAAAAAGTGGGACCTAATGAAGCTTTCTAGATATACTAGATATGAATTTTTTTCATCTACATTACGCGATTAAAGGTCCCTGAGTAATCAATATTTGAATCTTTGTGTTGCTGCCTGTAGTTTGATAATCTACTCTCTCTTTTTTCCTTACATTGCACTTTCTGCTCTCATGGTGGCAACTAATGTGTTACTATGGTAAAATGTGTTTTGTTATCAATATTATTGATTCTTTTTGGGGACAAATCATCTACATGACTTGATGGTAAGTGGGTGTGTTTGTTTGTATTTTAGGTAAACGATTCTGGATAAAGAGATTCATAAAAGCCATAGCTTATTTCACAGCATCACTTTCATTGCAGTTTCAACGGAGGAACCGAGTCTACAAGGAGGAGCAGCGTCAGCTGAGAGCAGCTGCTGATAAGGCCGAGGGTGGAGGTGGAGATGGTGGCCATCATTGAGAGTTGCCTCTTCAACGGAGCCAAAGGAGTGAGTGAGAAGTAATCGATTTTCTTCATGACTTGTGTCGGAAATAATACATAAATGAGTTGTATTCGTGTGTTATCAGGTATTAAATGCAAATGAAGCATTCATAGCATCTTCGAAATGGGACTCTTGGTGCAGGAGCAGCTGATGTATGTTTCGTTGCGTTTGCAGTTCGTGCCATTTGCCCCATCTGTGTGGGCTGATATTTGTCTACTTGCTTTACACTTTGTGCTTAGTAGGTTGATTTAAGTGTTCATGCTTTGCTTACATGGGTGAGCTATGTGTGTGTTTGGGTGAAATTCATGTAGCATTTTCTTTTTTTTTTCAATTTTTGGCCTCATATAAGCAGGAATGATTTCTTGTGAGCTGTTTCTGTTTCTGTTTCTACTTCAAATTCATCCAAAGAAGTGGAAAAAATTTAATTCTAATTTCTAAGGGAGTGTAAAAGAGCTGAAAACTTGAATACAGCCACTAGTGAAATATTTTTCCTCCTCTATTGTTGAATTAAATATAATGATGAGCAATTCTAGTTACAATTATTTATCAATTTGGATTTTATTTTCTATGATTACAAGTACATACTATTTTCTTACGGAAAATTAGAGTTATACTACATTGCAGAAATTCTCCAACTTGCATGTCCAAAATATATATACCTGGAACAAAATTCTTGAGATGAGTGTGCAAAAGATAAATTTTATGATTAAATGATTAAGTAGATGATTACTTGCCTTTGAAACTACGAAGGTTAGGTGATTTTATAATTTTTATATATATATATCCTTTTTTCAGTTATAACAATGAAAGAAAGTTTTCTTTTCATAATTGCAACATTGATCTATATTTTTTTTATGACCGTAATGCCAACATACCAAATCTTATGTTGCCACACCACAGGGTGTGCACATAAATATGCATATGTCTATATTTAATTTATTTGAAGATGAATTGGTGATTATTTCATGCTCCATCCGTCCCATTCGAAACGTCTCATTTCTTTTTAGAATAAAATGACGTTCTACTGCACGGGAATAGTTAAAAAGGAATATGACCCACAAACTTATTACCTAACTAAATAATGAGATATTTCAAATAGAATAACTCAAAATGGAAAATGAGAAGTTTCGGATGAAAATAAAAGAGTATATAATTATGCCCTAATAATAATAAATGAAGAAAACATTGTAATAGGTTCACCACGTAACACTAATTTAGTAAGGGACTAAAATTCTAAATTAGTATTGTTAGATTCACACAAAATTTAAAACAATTAAATATAGATTTTCATATAAAGATTATGAATTAGTACTATTATTATTATTATTATACCATAATACCCCTAATATTTTCATATATGGATTTCCATTACTATATTTCGTGAAAGAAGCGGGCATGCCAGCTACATCAGCATATCCAATTTTACCCCCTTTTAATTTCCCAAATTGCCCTTCTCTCTCACAATCAGCCGCGTTTTAAAACCCTAATAATTTTTTCTTTCTCTTCTCTATCCGGACCGTCTCGCTGCGCTCCGCTCCGCTCTCCCATCTCTCGGTAAACCCCCAATTCGAGCCTCCCCTAAATTATTATCCTCGTAATTTATGCCGGTGAAGTATTTAATCCTGTTCACTTTCTTCTCTTTTGATGTGTAAATTATCGATTTTTTCAAGATTTTTGTTGTTGTGATGTCTGAATTGTTCCAGTTTTTCACGAATTCGAAATTTCGAGGCCGTTATAGCAGTGGTGATTATTTTCGTTAAGATAATTGTTTTTAGCAGAATTGATTTTGGTGAAATCATGTTGACGTGTTTTATTTTGGCAAATTGCGTTGTTTATGTGTTTAATTGTATCTGAAATGAATTGTTCTAACCCTTTTTTTCCCGTTTTGTTGATCTTCTTTAGCAAGAATGAGTCGCTCGAGCAGAACTCTGTATGTTGGCAACCTTCCCGGCGACGTTCGTGAGCGCGAAGTGGAAGATCTTTTTTACAAGGTATTTTTATGTTAATGCCGAGTGAATTTGGTAGTTGTGTTGAATTGTAGCTCTAATACTTGTAAAATTGATTTCTATCTCTTTAAATTGATTTTGGAGTTGCATGTTATTATCCACATTTTTGACATTCATTAATTTCATTTGTTGGCAGTATGGACCAATTGTGCATATTGATCTTAAAATTCCTCCGAGGCCTCCCGGCTATGCTTTTGTTGAGGTAAACTTTGATCTTTTTTGAGTTTTTAATTCCATATTTCCATGACAGTTTGATATTATAATTGATACTGTTTTGATGACAGTTTGAAGAGTCTCGGGATGCTGAAGACGCCATACGAGGGCGTGATGGCTATGATTTTGATGGGCATCGCCTACGGGTGGGTATTGCCTTGTGGATGTGGTAATGATCTTTTGCTTGCATCCGTTGCCACTGTTAATGTTTGTGACATTTTGGTTACAGGTTGAGCTAGCACATGGTGGGCGGGGTAACTCATCATCGACAGATAGGCATACTGGAAGTCGCGGTCCCCGTGGTGGAGTTTCTAGGCGCTCAGAATACAGAGGTGGATACATGAATTCATATGTAAATAAATGTAATCTAATATTCAAGATTTTGACCTTTTTCTCCTCTGGCCTTAATATTCCAGTTCTAGTGACCGGCTTGCCTCATTCTGCTTCATGGCAAGATCTTAAGGTAAGAGGCATTCTCTTGTCATGTAATGCCATTTAGCTGGTTGTGGTCTTATTATTCTTTTGATTATAATCCAGGATCATATGCGTCGAGCTGGAGATGTCTGCTTCTCACAAGTTTTCCATGAGGGGAGTGGTAAGTTTCATGCCTGTATGGGTATTTTTTTGCTGACAGATTAAATTATGGGCCCATATGTTCACCGCGAAATTATTTTTGGGATGCTTAATGTGAATGCAACTTCGCTTCCTTCAGGAAAGACAGGGATAGTGGACTACACAAATTTTGATGACATGAAATATGCTGTGAGTCATACTGTTTCCTTGAAAATGAAATTTTGATGACAGTATTTTTTTTTTTTTTTTATAATCTTGAAACTGAAATACATAAAGCGATTACTTTTCTCTGTTTGCTTCCCTGCCTGCTCGAGTAATTTGGATCATTATCTCTACCTCTCCCATATTCACTGGTGATTTTCCTTTGGCCAATGCAGATCAAGAAGCTCGATGGTTCTGAGTTTCGTAATGCCTTCTCACGGGCTAGAGTACATGTATGGACTCAACGTTTAAGTTTCTGTATGGTTTTCCTTTTTGATAGTGTTGGATTGCATCATCACAAATCTGATAACATCTTTCATTTTTATTAGGTGAAGGAATATGATTCGAGCCGCTCTAGGAGCCGGAGCCGTAGTCGCAGCCGCAGCCGTAGCCGCAGTCGCAGTCGCAGTCGCAGCCCGTCTTACTCAAAAGGAAGGAGCAATGGTCGAAGCAAGAGCAAAAGTCCAAGTGTTAGCAGGAGCAGAAGGTTTTATGCTATTTTGAGAAAACTCGATGTTATTTGCACTGGTCTATAAAAAATCTATTGCTGAGACTATTTGCTTTGATGAATCTACTTGCAGCAAGTCACCTAAAGGGAAATCATCGCGCCGTTCGAGGTCTCGGTCAAGATCTGTATCTCGTTCTCCTTCTCCACCAAAAGCACGCTCCTTATCAAGGTAGAGTATTTGCTCGTGTGCTTTCACTTCTACTATCTGTTGGCAAAAGTTACAATTTTAATCTCATTACTTGATGCAGTTCATTGTTAGTCATCGAATATGCTGTACATAACCACATATAGTATTACATTTCTCATCACAGATGCATAATTAAAGTACACTTTACATATTGCTACTGTTTACTAAAAATGCAACCAAAAACAAGAAAATGTTCAACGCAAATTTATGCTGAGCAAGCATCATTGCTGACCCTTTAAATAACAAACCAAAAATATAATTTGGGATATGAACACTAGAAATTTTCCATAGAGGTTTCTACATTTTTTTTATTATATTAATTAAAAAATATCTAACCTGAAATTTTCCCTGATAATACCACAAGTCTGATTGATGCGATATTTCTCTGAATTATCTTGTGTTTTGTTTTGTTCTCTAAGAGAACCGCAATCATGAAATGTTGCAGTTGATAGAGCCAAATGCCCCTACCTGTATTTAGTTATTATAGCCAGCAGTTGAAGCCAGTAAAATATTCGATTGAACTATTTGAATAAACAAAACATGATTTATTTGGTTTCAGCCCGTGCTGGAATCTGCTTCTCCTGCTCCCTTCCCTTTTCGTCCTCGCCCTTCCACTTTTGCATTATGCCTTGTGTGGTTATGGAAAAATGTGTCAACTGTCAAAGGATCATTTCTCTTTATCCTTTGCAAACTCGGAATTACCTTCTTTCTTGTTTTTAGATACGGATATATGCGCGATCTGGGGATTGCATATTAGGATCTTGTTGGGTAAAAATTGGTTCAGTTGGCTACAACTCTTTTGGGGTTGGAGGTATGATGCTTTCTAGATGGTAACTTTGGAATCCTTCTCGATGTCTCTGTTCTAATGAGCATCGCAAATGTCCAATGGGTGCTAGATTGGGAACATGAAGATCATGGATTACTATGGTGAAGCTGGATATTGGACTAATTGCCATTTGAATAAGAGAACACCTTTTTGCAGTGGAAACGTTTAAACTATCTCCAAATGGTGCTAAGCTATCAACTCAATTCTGTCCCAGCATTTATTGATTCTTTTGGTATCTTTGCTAATCACATATTCCAGTGCCAAGGTTGTTTCTTCTTTGATAGGTTACTTGCTTGGGTGACATTAATATTTTTCATTTTTTGTTTTTCTTCTCATGTGTATTCTAAATGTTTGTGAGTTTCCTCTTGCCCAATATGGTCACGGTCACTATGACGTGGAAGTGGCAACAAGGCTCTTGGATCAAAGTTTTAAAGAGGGACTTGTGGATATTAAATTGGGTTGTTTCTGGACCTTTTGCAGATCTCCTTCAAGATCCAGATCCCCGAAACCAGCTGTAAGTTTAGTCTACTTCAATCAATTGCTGCTCCGTTATTATTCACCCTTTTGGTTCTGGATGCGTATAAAATGCATATACCTTTTTGATTTCAAATTTGGGCATTTCATGTAATACAGTCCCCATTATGCTTTTTATATCTTTGTCTTGACAATTATAACAACCAGAAACATATGAGTGCGAGTCCAAAAAAGCGCAGTTTAAGCAGAAGCCGCAGCCGGAGCAAGAGCCCAAGCCAGAGCCGGAGCAGGAGCCGTTCCAGGTTTACTTTCTCTCACCTTTCTATGTTATGGACACATGGGATTTATTTTCTTGATGTTAATTATCATTTCTTGTACTTTCCATCAGGTGAAATGACTAATTTGATGGGGAAGTAATGCTGCACTAGAATTTGCAGTAAAATGAGAGAAACTACAATGTGTTATGACTGAATTTCTCAAATTTCTCTTGTTGTGTTATCATAAGATAATTTTCTTTTTCTGCAAGACCTCTAGGAGTCCAGTATTTTTAAAACTGCAAATGTAGCCATGTCGTCTATACTATCGATAATTATGAAGACTTCACTTATAAATTACTCACCCCTTTGGACTGTGTGCTCTTCATCGATGTCGTTTTGAACTGTTTTCGTGTTCTTATATTGCGATAACCGGGCTATGAAAATTGGAGTTTGATGTTACATGCTACCTAATAAGAAATGGAGCGTTATGGGGGAAAATTATCGATTCGGTAGAATATATGAAAAGGGTGGAAACGAGTGGAAAATATTTGTTTTCGACACCCGTTTATGTATTATTGCATGTTGGCTAAAAGATGATATGTGGTGGGATTCGATTTCGACCAGTGATGGCCTAGCTCAACTACTAGTAGTCATAAAGCTTTTAAATCCATTTTCTTATCTTGTTTGCTTGCACATGTGATATGAAGGTGATGTGTGGTACTTTTATTTATGGATGGATGGATGGTGGAGAGTTATTTTTTAGGGGTCCCAAAATTAAATTTTATGTGGATGCCATAATTCTACATGTTGCCCCCTACTTGAAATTTTTGGTGTAGGCTTTTGATTAATTAATGGAAAAATTGTAAATTAAAGTGCAAATTATACTCGAAAATGCAATTATAATACGATATTTGGAAATTGGTAGTTAAATATCCGAACTATCATTTTTTTTGCAATTGGAGCTCATGCAATATAGAATATGATTTGGCATCATTTAAATGATGCATTGGCTAAGATTTGACATGTCGACATTTGGATGTCGCAATTAAATATTTGAACTTTTTAACCTTTTGCATTTGTATTTCACCTAATTTTTCCGGTGAAGGGAGATCTGTTTTGGAACTGTTTCAATCCTAAGTGTTCTGCTCGGCGAAAAAATGGCGTGAGCTCTAATTGCAAAAAGTAAAAATTCAAGTATTTAATTATCTAAATTACAAATGTCATGTTCTAACCATATTTTGGGATTTAACTTGTGCTTTGATAGGCAGTCTTTCTTAATTAATTGATCACTCGATTTTGGTGAATTTGGAGTGGCATTTTCGTCGTGGTGTGTAATTTAGGAAATGCTTATATTTTTGGAACTTGGTCACTCACTAGATAGAGCTGGAGAGATATGGATAAAGGATTCGTGATATTTTGGGACTATAAATTCTGATTTGTCTACTCTCCAAGTGTTAGAAATCAAACCATGAGAAAAATAAATAAATTAAAGGTTATAAAAAATAAAAAATAAAAAGTCATTCATGTGTTATGAAATATAGAATGAAGAGAAAGATGAGCAATAATGGCTACACACATATCAAATAGGAGCTTTAAGGAAAGTGAAATTTTGATGATGAATATGGACACATTTACCACCATTGTTCATTAACACCTAACATATTCTCTTTCTAGTTTTGCTTGACAAACAATGACACGAAACATAAATAAAGTAAATTATCATCTTTGATTAAAAGTAATACTCATTTCATCATACTTGACTTGACTCAATTTTTTCTAGTATGATATTAGAAGTTATAATTTTATATTTAAAGTTGTATGATTTATTATGTTTAAGTAATCTATTACCGTTGTTTTTTTAACACCTAACATATTCTCTTTCTAGCTTTGCTTGAAAAACAATGACACGAAACATAAATAAAGTAAATTATTACTCCTTCTATCCTTCAACTGTTGGTGCACTTCTTTTCGACACGAGAATTAAGAAGAGTCGAAAAAATAGTGTAAGTTGTATAAAGTAATGATAAAAATATATTATATTTAAAGTTGTGTGTGTGGTAAAAATATTCAAAAAAAAAAATGCACCAAATTGATGGAATATTCCAAAAAAGAAAGTGTACCAATAATTAAAGGATGGAGGGAGTATCTTTGATTAAAAATTGTACTCATTTCATCCTACTTGATTTAACTCATTTTTCATAGTATAGTTAGTCTTAGAAGTTTATATTTTTAAATTTATTATATTTAAGTCTTTTTCAAGGCCAAGTGAATTCTTTAAAGAAGAAAATCAAACTAAGTGAAAGAATCTTAAATCGAATTTTATATTATGTTGCTAGCTACTTGACTTTTGTATTATTTTACATAAAAGTAACTTCCCTTTTGTATTAATTTATAAATTTATAAGTATATATTGCGACAACATTAATCAATTATGTATACACGTGCTCGATTTTCCCACTAACAATAAGGCCCCCATAGCCATAGCAGGCGGCAACTTTATTCTATCACATTTCATTTCAAATTTGAAGCCCATATTATTTCCTACCACATAAATTCCTGCCAAAAAAATCAGTATTTGCAACATCAGTCCCTGAACAGTCTCGTATTTGCAAAACGCGCCCCTTCCGCAAAGCTAGAAAAACTCCACCTCTCTCCACTCCCTCCACTCCCACTCTCACACCTCACCGCCACTCCTTCTCTCTCTAAAACCGCCATTTTCATCTCTCTCTCTCTAGAAATTCATACAATCCTCTCGATTTCCGGCGACAATGTGCGAGAGCGGTTTCGCGAAGCTCTCCGACGACGTAATCCTCAACATACTCTACAAGCTCGACGACGATCCGCGGATTTGGGCGCGGATCGCCTGCGTCTCGACGAAATTCTCCGCCCTAATCCGGAGCGTCTGCTGCAGGGGAAAATGCTCGCAGTCGATCCCCGCCGTCGTCTCCGATCTCCTGCCGGAGGCGGCGCCGCCGTGCGCGTGGTCGTCGCTGTACAAGCTCGCCGTGTGCTGCCCGGGGCTCCTCCACTCCGGAGTCCTCCTCGAGAACTCCGATTTCGGCCTCGAGCGCGAGATCGGCCCCGACGAGCGGTTTCAGGAGCGGAGACTGTCGCCGGCGGCGGATACCGGCGGTGAAGAAGAAGAGGAAGTCGCTTCATCGAGCAGCCGCGCGCCGATTTCCCTACCGGATTCGATGTGGTCGCTTTACGATGATTTGCTGTTCGACACGCTGTACAGCGATTCCGCGGCGGAGGCGGCTGCAACTGCGACGGCGGAAAGGCCTGAAATCGAGCTTGAGGTGAAGGAGACGAAGGATCGGAACCCTGATTTCGCTGCTTGTAAGAAGAGGAAGATTTCTAGGTCACACAGGTCGCATTTGGCGTCGGGGATTTGGAATCTGAGCCGCGAGCAGGGAAATAAGCTGCTCGCGAGCAGATTCAAGGGTGATAGCTTGTACATCTGTGATTGGCCGGGGTGTGTTCATGTTGAGGAGAAGAGGAATTACATGCTATTTAGGGGGATTTTTAAGAATTTCAAGCAATCTAGGGTTTGGAGGACGATCAACGATGGTTGCAGGAGCAGGATTGATCTGAATTGTGCGTTTTGCTCGTCGAAACAGACGTGGGATTTGCATTCGTCGTTTTGCTTGAGGCGATACTTTGGGTTCCACGACGACGGGGAGCCGGTGGTTCGAGCTTATGTCTGCGAAAACGGGCATGTTTCGGGGGCGTGGACTGATTGGCCTCTGTACACTTGAAGCTGCAGCAATCTGCTTGTTTGTGGGTAAAAAACTTTGGCTGATTTTTGTAGAATCATTGTTTTCTGGAGCAATGCATTTGTTATCTGCTGTCAATGTTTGTTATCTTATGACCCTATTGAGATATGCTATTTGTGAGTGTTTAGTTTGTGTTGAGTTTGAGCTCTGTAGCAATTAGCTTGTTCTTCGATTATATAAGTATCAAATTTGCTCCTATGTGAAGTGATTGTGATTTCTTGTTTTTGTGTGCTATTGTTCATAGATGAACTTGTTATCTAATCATAGAAATTTTAGGTTTACTTAATTTGGGAAAACTATGAACTCTTTTGACATTGTGTTTTGTATATGTTGTTAGAGAACTTGTCTCTGATCATAGAAATCTTTACTGAGTGAAACTGGGAAAGAAACTATGAATAATCTTGATGCTGTGACTCGTCACACGACCTTCTTCTTACGTGTTTTCTGTGTTATTATTAGTCTTATAAGCCCCCCTTGCAAATGTGATCCAAACTCAGAAGATTATTGTCACCATATCCACCTGTTCTCTGAAATCATAGGAATTTAAGTTTTGAGTGAGACGATGCAACTTAGTCATATCGGCCTTCTCTGATAATAGAACTCTTCATTCAGTGAAAAAGGGAAACTATGAATCATCTTGATGTCGCAACTCACCAATCACCATAGGACCTTCTTCTTGCGTGTTTTCTGTGTTATTATTGATGATATAAGTCCCGTTGCAAATGTAGTCCAAACTCAGAAGATTATTGTCGCCATATCCCTCGATGAACTTGTTCTCTAAATCGCAGGAGTTTAGGTTTCAGGGAGATCAGGCAACTGAGTTTTTGAAATGAACTTTTGTTCTCTAATCGCAGGAAATCGATTTTAGTGAAATCCAAAGACTGAATCATGTTCTTGTCATTATATTTGTTGCTGGTGATATAATAATCCCCTTTGTGAATGTTTTTCCAATCTATTGAGGACTATTTCTATTTTGAGTATCTCTATTAATTCTGTTGTCCAGTTTGGTAGTTGGTGCCATGTTTTATTTAAAATTAAATAGTTGATTCACATCACATTCATGTCTGTCGCTCCTTAAGCTGTGTATTGCTACTTGTGGTTCTAGAATATTTGTTTTCCCTTCCCGAGGAAGATTTTATTTTGTTTGTTGGAGGATTGGAATTGGCCCGGGAATAATAAGGTTGTTTACAGGCAAAAACGCGCAAAATCTGAATATTTTATTGCAACTATGATTCCATTCGAACATTATTAAAGTATACATGTCGGATTTTTCTAAATTTCATTGTTAATTAGTAAAAAAAAGAAGGAAAAAAAAGTGATTTTCATGGTTCATGACAAATCGAGTTATGTGATCATTAGTGCACAAGATGCTGTGGAGGGCCTTTATATATGGTGAATTGTCATTAATGAAATATAATTGAAATAGTAATAATAAATTCTTAATTAAATCCCTACAGAAATAGAATTAAAACAATTCAAAAGAAATAACTTTTTCTTTCTTTCTTATTCTAAGGTCCTCCCAAAGTATTAAAAGAAAGAAATACAACATGCAAGTAAAATGGGTATAAAATGATTATTTTGAGAATTAGACAAAGAACATGAGATCCTTGATGCTATCCTTGATCCTAGGCAAAGTTGGTATGATCTCTTTGTTCTTCTCCCTTGTAGTAGACATAGTCGGTATATCTATCTTCTCCTTCTTCTTCTTCTTCCCTGTAATAGCACTAGTACTAAAGATGATGAGGTCCCTGATCCTACTCAGACTCGATATTTCTTTCTTCTTCTCCTTCTTCTTCTCCGTCTCCCCCATAATTGTACTAGTGGTAGAGCTGACACAACTCTCGGGAGCAAGTCTCCTATTCCTAGCATCATCCCCTTCAATGTAGTGGCGAGCACGTCGTGCTAGCAAATGTGCATAGTACACAGGTGGAACTGCAAAATCAAACTGAACGTTAGTGTTTTCTTTTGAGGGACTGAACGATTCAGGCCCGTCTCAATCAATATTGAGGCCTTATGCTAATTATGAAATTAGGTCATGTTGAATCCTGTATATCCAGATGGAAAATTAATGTAAAAGACGTTGTCTTGCTGATTAAGGGGCTTTAATTTTTTTGGGGGAAAGAAAGAATGATAAAAGAAAAAAGAAGAAAAAAAGGAAGAGAGGCAGATGGACGAACACAAAGAAGATTCGAAGAATGAAAAAGAAAGAGGGAGTAACAGGAATAAAGAGGAGATAGAAAAACTTAGTTGGACATGTCATAATTTAAAATTTGGGGCCCTGTTATGTTTTGGGCTTTGATCTGAAAAATATTTTGGGCATGCTCTTAGCCGGGTCTGAAATGAACGTAATCAAAGTGGATCAGAGCGAGGACCAACCTATAGAGACAGACCGATTACACCTAACATACCTGAAACCAAAGTAAAGATCGAGTGAGAGTCATTTCGTTATCACAAAACATCAAATCACTAACGCAGTGCCACTCACGTGTAGCACAAGCTGTACGTGAGGAGCTGCAAACCGTGAGCAGAGAAACCATTCTCGTCGTATAAAACATGGTAGTGGGTGGGGCGACTAGTACCCTTCACGCCGCCGTGGCTACAGAGGTAGAAGTCGAATTCAATTGGATGACATATCTTGTCATCCACCACAGTGCCTAATCAATAATCACCACCATAAACATTGTCATCCTGAGGAAGAACATGGAGATTAGATAAGCCTCATCACTTCACATCATACCATACCTGCTACAATATTGCCACTGTTATCCATCAAACCCGCGGATTGGTGATCATGAATAAAGAGACGGGTATGATGCCTCTTTTGCACCACGATAAAAGTCACTCTTGGCTTATAGTTTTCCTCGATAGATCTACAAGCCTGCACGAGTTCAACCTATTATTACTCACACAACTTTAAATAATATATATATTCCTATCACTATTTTACACTAGTTTTTCTCTCTCCTTAGTTCTCGTGCCCAGAAGAAACAAGTCAATATCTTTTGGACGAAGGGAATACTAATAGCACTATACCTTCTTTATTGCATCCACTTCATGAAGCAGAACTTGATCGAATTGTCCTTCACTTACACCATCCCTACCATTTCAACATGACATGATATGTCAAATAACAACAGATGGTGAAGCAAAGGGGAAGGCGAATTTCAAGCCAACCTGTAAAATATGATCCTCTCAGGCATACGCTTCCCGTTGGCCTCGTAGAAGGCCAACAAATGATCTCTGCAGAATGAGAATGAGAATGAAAATAAGTAGGGAAATGTAACAAATGGAAAGAGTAGATAGGCAACTAACCTAATCATTCCTCCATGAATATCTTTGTCGACGCTATAGAGATCCTCGATGATTTCTTTCCGAGGAGGCTGTGCAGAAGCGAGTCCTCTGTATTTCGTTACTTGAGGCCAGTCCATGGAAGCCACCACCTACACATAACATAAGCATAAGTATAACCTAACCACTTGTTTTAGTATAAACACAAGAGAAGTAAGAGTTTTAGCAATACTGTAGCTATAGAGGGAGTTGAATGAAAATCTTCCCGTGGTTGAGGATGAGTAACATCTGCACCAAAAACAATGGTCGGACAATAAGCTACGTCGCCTTCCTTCAACACCACCTTCAACACACAATTCCGGCCTCCAACCTACGACAAAATAAATGAGATGGCCTTAAATTATTTCACGAATTGGCACGCGATGGAGTGTAAAAAAACTTCATTTCCCGTGAAATGGGGGCCAATTCATGAAATGAGGGTTCAATTTTTTTTATAATAGGCCAATTTTTATCTTTACTATGTTAATGTTTTAACTGTAAAACATATATATATACCTTGGCATTTATCTTTAGTGCAGCATTCCCCATACATTGCCTATACTGCTTCCCCGTTTTCTCTATACTATTAGGATGAAAACACTGCGACATAATCCCCAACTCCGTCTCACAAACACGCTTAATCTTCCCTGTGAACATGACAAGGGAATCACGTAACAACTTATAAGATATTTTAAGGAGCTTATAAGCTCAGTCGGACACTTAATCCAGTGGTAGCTAAGCTAGCTCACCATAAATGTCGCTACGTTCGTGCAAAACAACTATAAGCAACTGGAGTCGCTTCCC
>JAYJMF010245966.1:0-14340 GCA_036873715.1 Salvia sclarea
TTTTACCATAAATGGAAAAAGGAAGGATGAGCCTATATTTCAGGGACGGACGAAAAAGGAAAGTTGGGCCTATATATAGGGGACGGAGGGAGTATATATTTAGGGATGTCAATCGGGCCAGCCCACTAGATTTCGGATCAGCCCATTCGGTTTTAGGCTATTTTCGTTTCGGGCCAAGTCAGGTTTTTTTTTTTTTTTATTTCGGGCTAAAATATTTCGGCCCTAACCCTAACCCTCTCGGCTTCGGGTTAGCCCGTCGGGCCAGAATATTTATAAAAAAATAATTTATATTAATTTTTTTCTTCGTAAATATTTTTTTTAGCAAATATTATATCGCATTTTCTCAATCAAAATATTTAACTTCCTATTAGATATGAAAATAAATGATACTTCAACCTAAATTTACACATATCTAACATAAATGATTATCTTTTTCAATTTAACACAATTTACAAATATTAAAACCCTATTAAAAAAAAGTAATAAAGATTAGATCGGTTAATCGGGTCAACCCACTTGTTCGGGCTAGTCCACTCGGGCTCGGACCATTTTCGGTTTGGGTCAATCGGGCTTTTTTTATTTCGGGCTAAAATATTTCGACCCTAACCTGCTTTTCTTATCGGGTTATTCGGGCCGGCCCATCGATTTCGGGCTTTTTTGACATCCCTATATATGTTGGATCCTTCACTAGTTCACTTCATCAACTAACTCCACTAATGAATTTTCCAACAGCCACTATTCACAGTTTTATAAAATTTCAATATACTATTCGGATTTGATGGAAATATTATAAATCAAAATTTCTTTTGTATGATTGCAACAGTACTCGATAATAAACACGTGATTTATGCCTAGGGCCAAAAGTCCCGGGTTCGAGTTCTCCGCGATACGACTTTAAAATTTCTGTATTTATTATCAAAAAAATAAGAAATTGTTGAAAATCTAAACGGACTTTAGGAGATTTAAATGCGAAAAGGTATATAAATATAAATAATAAAAGGAAGAAGAAACTTGCGCTCCTCCAATTGTAACGGTCACTGAATTTAAGGTGTGAAATTGAAGTCCACCAAAGCTTAACAAAGAAAGAGACAATACCAAACCCCCAATCCCAACGGTAACTTTTTCGACCAAAAAGAGAAACATGGTCAGCAATGCATACAGTATATCAAATTGGTATTCATTAATACAATATTATACTCGATTAGTAAATGCTGCCGACATTTTCTGTTGCAGTTTCAAACAATATAAAATAAAATAAATTGTAGTATTGAATTCACCATCTCCAGGAGCAGGTTTACAGAATCAAAAATACGAATTTGTAGGACACCGGGAAAGTGCGTCAAAATAAAAACAATTAAATAAAAATAAAATGGAATAATAGCCTAAAGAATCCTATCCGACTGCGGCGGCAGGCGGCGGAAGAAGTTGAGCGGCAGCGAGGGCATGTCGTGGCGGAACCTCGGGTGGCGGAGGTAGTAGAATCCGGAGGCGAGCAGAAACGCCTTAAACGGCACGACATAAAACATCAAAGAAGCGAGCAAGCAGACGACGACAAATATGGCTGTAGCCCTGGGATCCCTCCAGTTGAAAAGCGCCTCCAATCTCTCCCCCTGCGCGCCTATGTCCCCTAGCAGCGTCTGCGCCCGCCCCGCCAGGGCCCGCAGCCGGTCGTACCGCACGCGCACCTGCTCCTCCGCCCGCCCGCTGGGGAACCCGTCGAACTCCTCGTCCAGCTCGTCGGGCCCCACCGCGTCCAGGTACGACAGCCGCGGGTCCATCGCGAAGGACGTGCGCTGCCGGTATCTGAACCGAAGGGATATGATCAGGAAGGCGTACATGAATATGGTGGGCAGGATCAGATGCGGGCATAACACTACGGCCACTAGTAGGATATGGAGCAGCACCGTGGTGGGCGGGTGCGTCCACGTTCGAATCCCATCCACCCACCTGGCCACCGTGGCCGCCCGAGATAGGCACCCCACCACGCGGAACCAATTCGCCTTGCTCCGCCTCATGCTCCACATGTGCATATCCGTATCCAGCATGAATTGGACCACTTCTTGGCCTAAAGCCGGCTCCGACCGGGCCAGCCGCGCCGTCACGATCCTCATCGCACAGTGCCTCAATATGTCCTGCTGAGCCGGACCCAATGGCTTCACATAGTGCATCCTCGGCAGCATTGGGTTCGCATACGCCTGAATTAGACTAATCCACGACGAGCAAGAGAAGCGCAACGCGATCTCGACTTCCCCCATTTTCTTAGCCCCGCCCGGGAGCAGCACCACCAGAGAATACGTCCCCACGTACACCCGGTTGGTGTCCAGCGTCGAGAGCCGCACCCTCAGCTTCCCGAGGCGTACGTCCTTATTCTCCTCCTGCTTGTACCTCGCGTTGTCGAACACCCCGATCGTCAGCACGGTGCACGGGTCGTACACGTCCCACGTGTACTGCTCGTTCCACCTCGGGTTGAACCGGTCCAGGATAGTTCGCGTGCGGACCCACTTCGGCCCGTACTTGGCCACCACGTAGGCGTCCGTCGTGCCACGAGTCCCGTCCTTGGTCTTCACCGGGAGGAGGTTCGTGGCCCCTCGGATGCCCACCTCCAGCAGCCCGATGGGCGGCTTCGCGAGGTGGCTGGCCGTGGCTCGGACGTCGCTGGTCACGTGAGCCGCCTCGTCAAGCACGTGGTACCCGCCCTCCAAACAAACTCGCACGTGTATCCTGCCAGCGTAGGCTTTGCTCGCCTCATCACCAATCAGATTGAACCACCTGGAGCGCGGCTCCGATTTATCGTCTGTCCGCTTGTCCACCGTGGCGACCTGCACCTTAGCATGCCCTATAGACTGCCCATTTGTCACATCCTCAACCGTCATGGTCAGAAACGGCTCGAACGGCTCAGCCGCTACGAATACGAGGTCCTCATTCCACGTAGGATTGATCGACCCGATTGTTGTTCGGCTCGTTTTAAACAGCTGCGCGCCGAGTTGAGCTTTGACGTAGAGCTCCGGAGTCCGAGCCTTAGGCTCGGGGCCAGGTGTGCCCAAACCAAGCTGCAAATCCTGGGTTTGGATGACCGTTAGTCTCAAATACCACAGCTTCGGAGTCAGGTAGACCTTAGCTCGGGTCTCCGGTATCAAACCGCCGGAATCTGACTGCCACGCCTCCTGAAACGCCTCGTCGGCCTGAGTCCCCACCCACACCGACAGCATGATGTCATTTCCCGGTGATCCATCTCCTTCGAGGCTGTACCACTGCGGCGCTAGGGGGCTGTCCGGGGGGACGCGCTTCGGCACCTCCTGGAGATCGAATGACACAGTTCCGGCGGAGGTCTCCTCCGTCGTGTCCTTGTCTGGAACCTTCTTCTCCGCGCGGATGGAAACTTCTAGAGAGGTCGAATTCAGTCCTTCCTTGTCAAAGGCGAAAACCTGATCCCATTCCTTGTTGGCAGAGAGCGATTTTGTTTTAATGCTGTGAGTTCCGATCACGAGCTTCGCGCAGAAGGAGGAATCGCCGTCCGGATTCGAGATCTTCGCTTTCACGACGCGGACGTATAGGAACGGCATCTGGTCGACGAGATCAAATGCGATCCGTCGATCAGAGCTGACGCTGGAGATTTTCCGGAAGAGTTTCGATTCGATTTCCATGTTTTTTGAGTGATCTGCGGGGAGAGATTTCTCCTGCACGAGTTTCTGTTGAGCGATCGCCGGATGTTCTACTTCAATCGACGGCGGCGGAGTTGGAGGTGGTGTAGCCGCGGCAGCGGCAGCATTCTCCTCCGCTGGTTTCTCCTCCTTCTTCTCCTCCTCCGGCGATGTTTTTTTCTCTTCTTCCTTCTTCTCCTCCTCCGCTGGTTTCTCCTCCTTCTTCTCCTCCTTTTTCTCCTCCTCCGCCGGTTTCTCCTCCGATGCAGCCGGTGGCTGAGCGTCACTCTTCTCCGGCGCCGGCGCCGGAGGTGGCTCCTCGTCGACGTACGAGACCTTCAAACTGATCTCGCCTTTGATCTGAGAGAAAACGCTTCTCTTCTCCAACGGATAGTAAACCAACGGCACGTCATCGCCAGATTTCACGAAAGTGCTTCCCGAGATCTTCACTTTTCCGAGAAAAGTGCTTCTCTTCCCGGTCTTCTTGTCGTTGTAGACATTGAGCTCTAGCGTCTCCGCCGCCATGGCGTCGGCGTCGTGCACCAGGAATTCGAGCTTCTCGTCCCATTGCGGGTTGAGATCGCGGAAAATAGTCTTGGTGCGGCGGCGCTGGCCGTCGAAGTCGACTATTACATAGGCGCTGGCCGTGCCCTGGCCGTCCTTCGGCATCAGGTTCTTCGCGTTGCATATCTCTACGGTCAATTTTCTGGTGCAATTCGCTGCCATTGGCAGTGAATTTTCTCAAGTTTTGGAGCAGTGGAATGTGAATGGTGTGAGCTTTTCTGTATTTTGTATTTTTTCCCCTTTTGGGTATAGGGTTCAAAAATGGTGAGATGGAGATAAAAAAGGTTGAGAGAGGGAGAGAGAAAGAGGTTTCAGTTTAGAGAGGGAGAGAAGGGAGAGAGAGTTTTTGAGTTAGTGGGGACTGTTATGGAATTTATAGGGGTGGAAAGGTTGGGAGGAGCCTTTGAGGAGCCAGTTTAATTTTGAAAAATTAACACTAACGTAGATTTCAATTTAGATTTATAACGACCGCTTAAAATTATAGTATTTGAATTTGCAATATTTTAGAAATTATTATATTTTCTGTTACAGAATACTTTATATATGCACGTGTATTTCATGATACATTTTTAGTAGGCTTATATATAATTTCAAATGTAAATTCAAAATTTTAATTTGTTCCTTTTTCCTTGAAAGATCGGAATTCTAAAGAAGGAAATGATAATACACTTTTCATTTGTTTTACTTTTTCTGGTCTTGACAAATAATTTATGTATCAGTATTACTTATGTATTTCTATGACTTTCTAACCGAACATTGCAATCCTCTCTGGAATTATGGTTAAACGGTTTTTTTAGACAATATTATTAAATGTGGCAATCATAACTACACTTGTGTGTGTTGTCACATTCTTTTAGAAACTAATCGGAAATGGAATTCATTTGGAACGTTATATTATAAATCATGAGTGGCTAAAAACATTTTGTTGCTGCAAAATTTTAGGTGTCTCAATTTTAAATATTACTTTGACTTTATTTTAAATATTTTATGTGTCAATTTTCATTCAATATATACCAATATATTCTGTATTTTTCTTGATTTTCTTACTTCTTTTTATTGTTTTGTTGGTAATTGGTTTTTTTTTTCATATAATGAGAAGTGTTTGAATAAATGTAGCAAGTTATTCTTAAAATTGTGGAGAGCACGAAATATGTAACGGCATACATGGACTTTTGTTTGCCATTTGCTAGAGACACAAGTTTTGATACAAACCGAAATATGATAGTCGACTTAATACAACAGTGATATAGTTTAATTAACTTTTATCAATAAAATAATAAATTTGGTGTAATTCGTAGTACTTATATAGTATCTGCATCTGGTGACATGTTTCAATAAAATAAGAAGGAAGATACCGTTGAAGAAATATATTTCTTTTAGGGAAAAAATATAAAACTTGAAATGAGTACGATTGTGGCAGATGCCAAGTCAGCAGACCACGTAAAACAAAGACGGTCCACGTCGGCCCACGTGGGGGACTTCATTTCTTTTTTTTTTTCTTTTTTTTTTTTGTTTCTTTTTTTTTTGGGGGATGGTTGTAGAGGCTGCTTAAAGGTTTCATGTATAATTAATACTGTGTGGCAGTGGAATTCATAACATGAAATAAAAGAAAACAAAAGGGAAATATTTATAAATACAAGGTCTCTGAAATTCAGAAATAGGTTAATATGTTGTCTGAAAGAAAAAAAATATATTAATGATAGAATTTGAACTCTAGACCTCTCACTTACAATGTGGAAATCACACGGTTTAGATGTAAGGAAATAACATGAATTTATGAACCGTAACTAATTATTTTTAAATTATACTACTAGAATATAAGAAATTAAAATTGAAGAAAAGAAACTAAAAACTAGAAAAATGAAAGTGAGACTTGAAATGAGATACTAAAAGTGGGATAGATGATTTCATGTGGTACATATTTTTTGTCACCAAAATTTGTGTTGTATGGTTTGATAGTTAATTAAAAGTATCTCCATACATAAGCCTAGAGTGTATTTGTAATTTTATTTGTATTGTATTTAATTGTATTTGCAACTAGGTATTATGACGCGTTAAGAGTTTGTTTAGATATTTTGTGATCAAATGAGACAAAGTTTTGCTCGAAATTAATCATTTTTGTAACATCATCTAGCTAGGTATGAGTGCAACAAATATAGTCCATGAGGATAATTTTCATGGCTTTTTAGTTTTTATTTATCAACACCGAAGATTTTAAAGCTTTTTCTACCGAAATTATAATTGCGGAGACCATGGCCGTGGTGAGCGGTATTGTGTTATGCATTGAGTATGAGCCTTATCATGTTGAAATTTATACTGATTCTTTACTGGTTGCACACCTTATGGCGAAGAGGGGTGAAGATGAGGAGTTTTTACCGTAAGATATTGCCGAGATCCTTGCTACGACGGTACGGCCCGTGATAATTTTTTGATTGAAGTGAAGCATATGTTTAGATCGGCTAATAGAACCGCCCCTTGTTTAGCCCTTTTTGCTAGTGTGAATTCATCTGATATGATCTGGACGATGATGTACCCGGAATGGCTCCGAAAGATTGTTGAGGACGAGAAAGGTCTATAATATAGTTTCTTTTCCTAAAAAAAAAGCATAACATGTGTATTTAGGAGGCATCAATATATGTACGCACATTATGTATGCAAGGAAAAACTATTTTGCGTGCTAGTTTTTTATTTATTTTTTAAATGAAACAAGTTGATGAGTAACCATATTGGGATTTTTAAGAAACAAAATAAAAGATTTCAAATCAACACAATTTTATTATTCCCTGTATAAAATTGTACATGACACTAAAAGTGGATATACTTCTCATGAGAATTGCATGGTCAAAAAGGAAATCATTGCTGCGTACTGAAATATAACTTTTTTGTTGGTCAAAAAACTAATGAGCAATGCTAATTGATAAAGTTTTAGCATGAAATCTTCATTTTCTGTATCATGCTATTTGGGATTTGATGTTTCAACTTATTGCTACAATAATTAGTTCACTGACTATAAAACCGACACTAATTAACCAAAAAAAGAAAACAAATTAATAAACATGACACTGTTCGTCCACTTGGGTTAAAAGCACCATTGAAGGGAAATTGGTTTCCATTTTTAATAATCAGTCGAAAGTTTTTAGAAAAGGGAGAGAGAGATGCTTATACATTCTTGAATTCCTCAAATATTTTACCATGTATCATGGGCAGAGAAACAGCCCATCCTCAATAATAAATTTTAGCCTATACATTTTACACACACACAGAAATTTGTATACGGTATATTATATGATCCCAGATGCTTATTACAAGGATAAGTATATTATGCATAATAGAATGAGATATGTTTTTCAACTGTATGTAAAATTATAAATATATACATATGCCATGACCATGAGCAAGTATATAGTCTGTTTTTGGGTTTTGGCGGCTGACATTTCCCACCAACACTCTCGAAATGGAAACGTTTTTCAGCCATTTCTTTGTTTTTTATTCCATTTTATGTTTACGTGTTGATTAACATGTTGTGTCAAATTGGTAGCGTAAAACTATTAACAGTAGCGATTATATAGAGATTAATCTGTAATTTCATATATATACTGGATTACAATTGTAATTTGTAAAAACTTATAATTAATTAAATAGTGTATTCTTTTTTTCTCTTTATGAAATCTTAATTTTGGCATGTAGCTAGCTTTGCATGGCTTTTGAGAGCCGAAAGTCGGTTGGCCACTAGTGAGTAATCTCTGCCAATATGAACGTTGCTTTGTTCTTGTGCTCCAAAACTCCACAGTAAGATACAGTAACATCTATATTAGTATTATTTTTATTAGGTGGAGTTAATCACATTATATCATAGATAGTCATTATTATACAAAGTTAAAAAAAAATAGTGATCATATTCTATTCTCGAGGCTGAAATGGTATCAACTCTAAGGTTTAATAAAATATTTTGCGCTCTCGTAAGAATGGAAACCCGAATCCTGTCGCCCTCGAATAGATTTTTTAATGTTTTTTTCTCTGTTCGATTCTTTTATTTAGACTACAGGAATATTTGAGATCGAGTATAAAATTAAATCAAAAGTAGCACTAGAATGATGTTAAGATTGGTGGGCAGAAAATGCATGCAGATTGTAAAGTAACACGGCGAATAATTATTAGAAACATTAGATACTGTACAACTACAAATATAAAACTAGCGGCTTTTAAATAAAATAAATACATAATATTGTTATATGCTTGAAAGAATGTTCACCAAGACCTTTTGATACCTTAAAACTTTTTTTTTACTAATATAATTTGATACTCCATAAAACCATATCTTGTTCTAATCTGCGTACGTCGTTTATGAAACTTGGATTATGAAATATACATAAAATATATTTAGTAATTCAACACCGAAATATTAATGAGGCTTATGAGTTTTAGGGACCAAACTTTTGAAACAGATGCATTTTGAGAAGCTTTTCTAACATGCGCGAAACAATAATAATCAGGCCCTGTTGAACAAGAATGAAGACCTCTAGTATAACATTAGAAAAATCTCATTATACTACAGAGATGATTTTTCCTCTTATCTCAAAACAAAACAAAACAAAGAAGATACAAATCGCTGTATTTAAGGAAAATTAAAATTGACCGGAAATTCTCAAGATATAATCTCTGCGTTTAGATTACGTAGGCTGAAACATAGCTTCGCATCTTTGATGAAAAATCTTGATGTTTACTTTACCAGAATGGAGGAATTCAGTAGTCAGCATTCATGTACAGAAGAACTAGTAAACAGCATCAAAAGCTAGTCTGCTACTGCTTTAGATTCAAACACAAGACTCAAGTCTCAAAATGGAAAACGATCTACCTCTTCATCCTCGTCCTCCTCCTCCTCATCTATGAAATCATCCGAATTGGCGTCCTCAATTTCTTCATCGTCTTCAGCTTCATCGAGTTCCAAGCTCTCGTCAGCTGATCTATCCTTCAATCCCGTGCTCAATACCACAGTTTCCCCTCGGGAATTCTCCATGTCTTTCCTAAGCTTTTCCATATTCTCCTTTCTGCGTTCTTCTTCCAAACGCTCCTTCTCTGCCCGTCTCTTGTCAAGATCAGCCCTGCAAGAAGAGATTGTGGGTGAACCGAAGTCTGCAGAATCTAAGCTAGTTTTGGTATGCAGATCTATCAAGTACCTGTAAGTTTCCATGTACTCATCTGCACTGGCTTCGATAGCCTTAAAGAAGGTATCCATCCCTGAACCAGTGACTGCAGAAACTCCGACTGATCTCAGATGACTGTAGAATTCCTCTAGTGATAGGGAGAGGCTACGCGTCAGGGTTGATGTATAAGAATGATCGGAGTCCAGTGCTGCGTGAAACACCTCAAAATCTTTCATCCACTGCAATATGGTCGTAGTTAAGCAGTTTGAAGTGTAGATTTACGAGCTCGGAATAAGTTGAGAGGAAAATAAATAACGGCAGATAACTGAGCATTTCCTGCATAACAGCCGAAATGTTATACCTCCAATGCAAATTCATGTTGTGCCACATCTGTCTTGTTGAAAACCAGCACTAGTGGCAACCGTGTCTTGTAAAGAATGCTACAGGCATACAGCATATTGCTCATAAAGGTAGCTGGACTAGCTGAACGGGGCGTATCGACAACGTAAGCGATTACTGTGGGAAATGTTGACGCAAAAGCTTCTGTTATGATAGCTCCAGACGCGGACCAAGTGAAAATTTCGATTTGGCCAGGAGTGTCCACCAACACATAGTCAAGCTGATCTGCTCGGTTCTCTATCATAGATATGACCTACAATTTCAAAGATGATTAAGCTAGCACAGGCTCTCCTTATTTAAAATTTTATAACCACAATTGCATGGCATTGCATAATCAGCCAATACACTAAATTTTACATAAACAAGACAGACATCTAAGAGTTTACAAATCCTAATTATCCAATTACAAACTAAGAGATTGCTAACTAGACAAGTTTGAGACTTGCTCATAAGACCAGCTGGTGAGTTGTATTTGAAAAAACCACATTCTTTTATAGCAAACAAACCGTACATATTCATATTAGCTAACCAAGCTAACTCGCAAAGACACATCTATTTGGAAGTATAGCATAAGAGGTCCAACGTTACAAAACTCCAAAACTCCATTAAAAATTTACCTCATCGAACTTTGTAGCGAATAGGTTAAGTGAAGTCAAAATTCCTCCATTTGGTCCAAGATTGAACTGCTTCATAACTTCCTTGTACCGAACAGTATCTCTGATGTCAATGTTTGCACCAAAAGGAAGTGTCAGGATAGCAGGATCAAGATTCATAACATAGCCTCGAATATTCGATGCCATAGTGTGGCTGACTAGCCGGTGAAGAAATGTAGTCTTTCCACATCCTGGAAAGTTAGAAGATGAAAATATTCAAAATATAGGCATGGAAGTAAAACAAATAAATAGTCAACTAAAGTGAGATTTGTGTGTGTGTTTGTGTCCTAAATTCTTCACTATAACCATCCAATACCTGCCATCCCCACAACTATTATGATAACTGGTTTTTTCTTGAAGCTGGAGGATGATTCTCCAATATTCAGATCCTCCATTGTTTTGGATATGTAGTCGGCATCTTTATTCTTCGAGTTAAACAAACAAATAAAGCATACTTATTAAATGCATCTCTAAAGAGGAAACCAAATGAAGAATTTATAACTCAGCTATTTACCTCTGTATCCTCTTGAGCCACTGAAGCAGCAATTTTAGGTGCTTTTGAGTCGATATCCATTTCTCCTGACTATAATGCAAGACTCGTATATCAAACTGTGAACACTGAAGCTTTAAGAATCATTGTTTATGTAAGAGATGAAATAGATAGAAAGAGAACACCACCCGGTTAGTATAGACACAAAAGATAGTCCAATAATCAGAATGGACATCTATAAACCACCAAAATGTTTACCCTAAACATCCTAAGAAATTAATCGCAAATCACAGTCAAACATCAGAATGTGTATTTTCTCAATTAAGATGGGATTAATGCAAATAGTTAGCAGTGGTGATGAGTAGGAATTCAGGCAAATGAATAATGTATATCAATCACTGTTTCCTTTCAATTAGTGGCTCGCAATACAGATGTGCTCCATATTCATGTCAGCTCATTAGACATTGATGATTTATATGCTCATTCTTCTAGCTACACAAATCATGTCCTCTTATATATATCGTCATTCTGTCAGGTTACCTGATCTTATGAAATTGTAGCGACCAACTAATACAAAAGTGAATCTTCATATTATGCAACGGCAGCATTTTGAGTTTCCAAACTAGTCTATGGGATGCATGATTAATTGCACAAGTTTAAACCTACTGCCAGGTCGATGATGTTTTAGATTCAAACTGCTATAAACATCACAGACCAGTCCATCAGCTGCTTTTACAAATTGAACCTCCGCCATAAAGTTATGCCCAGCAGGAATCCTCCCACCAGGTTTACAGCATCTGTTTTTATGTCAGATTCTTCAGTTCACACAATTATCTGACCTCACTCAATACCATAAAATAAAAACCCTTTGAACTAAACAGATCAAAAAAATAAAACAGGAACACACATTTTAGATTAAAAGAACTGATACAACTAAAACGGCGGACATTGCAACGGCATTACAAGGTATGGTTTGCCTTCAAAGTTCTAAGTCCCAACATTTTAATCCCAGTCAGGAACACCACAGCGGCATTGCATGCCCTGGACATAACGGAATTAACCATTTAACAAAATTACCTAGGCACAAATCACCATTAAAACAGAAAAGCTATGCAGCTCACTGAAAGGGACAGCAGATTATTAGAAGAAATGCAGGTACTGGTAACAGGTAGGTAGCTTCAGCAAAACTAGTAATAATCCTTCATCGTGAATTGCAACTTGCAGAATTTCAGTGTAGACTTTATTTAGATTGCTATTATCATGCATCTCTCTCTCTCTCTCTCTCTCTCTCTCTCTCACACACACACACACGTCAACATAACACGAACTCGTCGAAAAGCTGCTGACCTAAACTTCGCTCAAAATTTGGGATACTTCTTCTACTACATACAAAGTCACAAAAATCGGTCTCAAATCAGTTATTTGAAGGTCATATAGGTGAATAAAGTGTAATAGGCGAGAAATTGAGGTTGAGGCTTCCATAAACAGACGGCGAGTCTGCCAAAAGAAGCTAGACGGCAGAGCTTAAAGAAGAAAGAGCAGCAACGGACCTGGTGAATGAAACAATCGGCGGCGGCGGCGGCGGCGGTGGAGAGCAGCGGTGAGTCTTCTGTGGAGCCCTAATGCTCGTTCTAATATTTTCTGTGACCGGCGCTGGGAGATGCTATGCTGCGGCCTGCGTAGGGTTGTTGACGGATCGTCAAACGGCAAACGAGTCGCGCGCAACCTAAACTATACACGGCGTTTGCCGTCTAATTATATACTTGCCATATATCAGTGAGAGCTACCTTTAGTTAGGGGTAGTCAAATACTAATTGGAATTCTGATAATAATTGAATCAAATAATAAATTTTAAAATATACTATTTCGAGTTTTGGATTTTTTTCAGATTTGGTTATAAAATTTTCAAATCTTCAAGTAACTTTTTCGAGTTCGAATTTTATTTCTTTAATAATTTGGATTTTCAAGCTAAGCAAAAATTGGATGGTCACTCCTAAAAAATCTATGTTTTGAGGCATAATTTTTTAAATTATTTTAATGTGAAACGATTATTATAAACAAATTCAAAATATAATATGAAAAAAGGAAAAAATAAAAAAAGGCAAATAAAGTTAGTATAAGATGGGGTACATGTTAAAATATATTTTACTTTAACATGTACCCCATCTTATACTAACTTTATTTGCTTGTACCCCATCTTTAGCATGAATTACTTATGTTAGATTCAACATATTTTAATTTTTTAACGATCAAAAGTAATTCATTATGAAAATATTATTTTTCATATTTTTTACATTAATTTATTTAATATATATTATGATGATGTTTAGATATATATTTGACTAGTACTTTTTTATGAATCAACTATGAAGACTTTAAAAAGAATAAAATCAAAACAAATAAAAATATGAGAGAAGGGAGAGATTTTGGTGGAATATATATAGATACGAGAGATCTTTGAATAAAAATCACTTTTGTGGTGAGAAATATGAGAATTATTTTTAGCAATTAGATTATAAATATATACGGTGAGTGCATTTTTTTTTGTGAATAATCTTCTATTAAAGGATTTGGAGTTTGTTGGGAAAATCGGTGATATGTGTTATTTTGTTTTAATGATCCCAAAACCCTTTCTTTTATGCCTTGGTTGTTCTTAGACAAGACCTACATGTTTTGGTCTTTAGAATAGACTGAAGGACTGAAGACTGAAGCGTTGAAGTACTAAAGATTAAAGACTGAATAGCAAGACAGAAAACTGAGGATGAACTAATGCCATTTCAGCCTTAGACTGATCTGACTGAAATCGAGCGTTAGTCTATTTGATGCTGAAGAAGTTCGTCAAGCATGATAAAGCAGCCTTGCTGAAGGCTGTAATGTTGTTATCCGGAGACGAGCTGAAGATTGAAGAACTGCTGAAGATTGAAGAATGTTGAAGTTGTTCTAAATAAACTCAGCCCGAAGGCCGCATTAAATGCAGCAGATTCTCCGAAGATTGACCAAGTATGATGGGACATCTACTTTATGGTCAACAGTGTCCTTTCTGGATATCTTTGCGTCCTTGATTAGGGTTCCAAACCTAAAAGAACCAGATTAGGAATGATGAGCTACTTTTCATAGAGTATGATTGAAGCTCTGCTATCCAAGACGACAGAAGGTCTCTTTCTCTACAACGGCTCTTTTGTTGAAGACGTCTCTTTCCAACGGATATCTTCCCAGAGGATGCCTATATATACTTCACCATCTCTGCCCTTCAAACCACCGATCAAGTGAGCTTGCCGAACCTCTGCAAAAATCAATTCTCAACTCACTGCATCGAAGAAGAGAAGTCATGTGTTTTAATTCATATCTAGAACACTTCTCTTACTCTCTGATCACTCTAGCAACTGTTTGCTTAGAGTTGTCTGTTGGAGATTTTCTTCTACTTAGCTCAAATCTTGTATTAGAGTTAG
>JAYJMF010246183.1:0-14340 GCA_036873715.1 Salvia sclarea
TTATTATTATTATTATTATTATTATTATTATTATTATTATTATTATTAAGAATTCTAATTTATTTTTGGTATTTTCCAAAATTCCGATAGATTTTTTGATGTATCCAGACAAAGATAAGTTATATGTTAGGATTCATATTTTAGGAATTCAGATTCCAAGTAATCATATTCCATGACAACTTTACTTTCCTAGCAAACAAATATGCCCTTAATTTATTCCCTCCGTCCTAAAAATAATTATATATTTCTTTTGGATATGAAAATTAAGAAGAAATAAAAAATAATGTAAAGTAATAATAAAATATATACTCTTTTCGTACCATTAATAAAGTCTCAAAAAAATAGACACGAGAATTAAAGAGGTATTTAAGTAGAGTAATGTGGTGGTAGCCCATCTTTTTAATTGTGAATTAGATGAAGAAAAAATATAAGAAAAATAATTTCTTTTAAGGAATAAAAAGAAATGGATGGTTCTATGGTACAAACATTGTAGGTGCAAATCCCTATATATAGAAATAATGTTTTTTTTTCTATTTATTTAGGGAATTATCAATTTAAACTCTGAATTATACCCTCTCTATCAAAAATATCCCGAACTTTAATAAATATACTTTTAAACCCTAAATTATGAATTTTTTATCAAACATACCGCGGCTCCATTTTCCAGCCACCGAAATTTTTATGTGGCTCACCGGATGATACCATACAACTTTTAATTTGTTAATATTAAATGACATGTCACCTAAAATAAATAGAAACTAAAAAATCACAAAACATGACACTGATTTTTTTATTTTTTATTTATTTTAGGTGTCATGTATTTAATATTAACAATTAAAAGTTATACAGTGTCATTCGGTGAGCCACGTAAGAATTTCGGTGGGCGGAAATTGGAGTCGGGATATTTTTGATAAAAAGTTCATAGTTTAGGATTTAAAAAAATATATTTATTAAAGTTCGGGATATTTTTTATAAAGAGGGTATAAGTCAGGGTTTAAATTGATATTTATCCTTAAATAAATAGAAAATATATTATTTCTATATATAGGGGATTTGTACCTACAACGGTTGCACCATAGAATTTTTCACACAAAGCAACCACTTTAAAATTTAAGTGCTGCGAGAATTCAAGGTCCAAAATTTCCATCTAGAAAAATTCTACCAAAATTCAAGAAGGCTATCTATGTAGAGGAGTTTACATTCCTCTCATCTCTAAAGACTAAAACAACCAAAAAAACAGAAAAATGAGGAAGGAACAAAGACTTGACAACAACTAAGACTCCCTTCTATGAAAAATAATCACGTGAAAATATAGAAAAAGATAATATTTATTCTTTACATTTTTCATTCTTCTCACTTCCTCTAGGAATGGCAATGGGTCGTGTACCCACCCATTAAACATTTTTCCAAACCCAAACTCGTCTAAAGTTTTCAAACCCAAAATCGACCCGAACCCGTAATGTGTATTAACTCTATGACCCGAACCCGACCCAAATTCATTGGGTAATACCCGCTAATTACCCACCAAAACCTGTTTAGATATTTGATACATAGTGATGAATTAATGAAAATAATAACACTATGAAATAAATATGATAATAATAACAAGACGAATTAACGTAAATTACCTATAATTTGTAAGCATAAACAAATTAAAAATAACAAATAAGAAACCCAAAACAATATGTAAATTTTACCAAAAAATTTAATTCTAAGGAAAAAAATTGGAAGAATTCAAACTGACCCAATAACGAATTTCAAAAGAGATGAGTGGGTAAAGAAGATGAAAGAATTAAGATTGTTTAGAATTTTGGATAAATTAAGTTAAGAGATGAATTGAGACTTGACTTATCTAATGGGGAGCAAATGCAATATATGTAATGTATTATTATGTATATAAAAAGTGAACTTATATATAAAATCTATGTTTTATATAAACGGGTTCGGGTAGCGGGTACCCATAGCTAATTTTCCAAATCCGATCCAAACCCGTCACGGGTATTAGTCTTCAAACCCATACCTGTCCCAAACCCATTTCACACTTACCCAATCTCGACCCAATAGGGTTTGGTAAGTGCGAGTACCCTCGAAAACCCGACCCGTTGCCATCCCTAAGTATATATCCTTTTGTAATAGATTAGATAAGATTATTTTAGGGTACCTATTTGTATATTGTATGTACATTATAAGGTACAGTGTGACCTTACAATAAGTTAAATTATTAATAAAATTATTGATATTAGTTAGATACTCTCTCCATCCTGTTTGTATGGGGACATTTTTTTATTTGGGATGTCCCACTTATATAGAAACATTCCTTAAATGGAAATTCTATTTTGATTTTCAACTACACAAAGACAATGATTTCACACTCTACTTTAATTTCCAATCACACAATTTTTTCTACCGACTATTTTCGTAAATTGTGTGTCCAAAAAAATATCTCTATACAAATGTGCCCAAACAAATGTTCCTATACAAACCAGACGGTAGGAGTATTATACTAATAAGTACACCACACCATGACCCCTTTCGAAAGGAAGAAAAAATTTAAAAAGGAGTACTATCACATCATGACATGTAACATACGTATTAGTTAAAACGTTAGCACATATTATTCTTTATAATAAATTTTTCTGTCGTCCACAAAATATTATTGTACATAAACCAACGCTTGGATGAAGAGCAACGCATGTCTGAGTTGTTCAATTACTACGTGTCACTTAACCTTAATTAATCCTATCTAATTAAAAATTGAAAAAAGGTTCTAAATAAGCCCTTGAATGTTTTTCCGAAGTACGAATAAGCTATCGACATTATGTTGGATGTGAATGAACCCTCAACACGTAAAAAGTAGACAAATTGCCCAATTCCATTAAGTTTCTTTGGGCACTTCGTCGAACACGTTCGCCACCCTTTTCCTCGCCGATTTTGATGTGCTTGTCGGTTGTGCCCTCCGGCAAACAAGTCGCGCGGAGATTGACCATCCAGGACTGGTCGCTCGCCGCTCACTCGGACAGCCAGGAGGGAGGTCTAAATTAAATTATATATCCATAGTCAATGTAATAAGTATATGGTTGAAATAAATATATATTTTTTGTGAAATCTACAAACCAATATATGTTACATGTATATAAAATTAATGTACCAAATGTATAAGGTTATTGTACTAATGATAAAATTACTAAAATTCAATAATGCATTGATTTTATATGTAAAATGGAGTATAATAATTTATAGGTTCGTATACGAAAAAATAATTTTTGTCATGAGGCGGCTCAATGTAATAAAACTTCAACTTTGTAATTTGATACAGTGTGGTAGATCAAGAGTCACATAGAGCTTAGTTATTATACAGAAGGTTTGCTTGCACTTGACTCTGTCTAACCTAATTAACTTTTCAAGGTTGTTTCGCTACTGTTTTATTATTAATTAACATGATGCCGGTTTTAATTAAGTAAATAAAAAATAAAATGAATGCCTACCTTGGATTCAGTTAGATCACAATTAAATAATACTCTATTTAATTTCATGCGTCTTATATTTCAATTAAATAATACAGTAGTTGCAATTTGAGTATATAATATAAATATTTTAACGAGAATAAATTAGAGCAAATCAAATACCACTATAATGATTCTACATTAAATTTTACTTAGGGTGGATTGCCCTAATGATTAGACTTCTGATTTTATAACAACAATGCACATATCGATCTTCAATTAATTAATAAGTTAGGAGTTCGAATCATCTCAAAAGTGAGTGTATATATATATTGTAACCTAAAAAAAAATCTGAATTCATAAATAAAAAGGTTTGACAATTAGCCTGAATGCTACAATATGATCAGTATCTGAAAGACTTGTTTGATTTATTTTTTAATCTAGTCTTAAGTGTTTGGGAAAAAATATGAACGAATTTTGATTTCCAACTAATACATTTTAGTTTGAAGACATCCTAGAATATGATGATGAAACGTTGCGGCAGATTCTCCAAAGTTAATTAGTTCCGCAGAAGCTGAAGCATAATGCAAAAGACATACTATATAATATTGCTTAAACATGCATGCATGTACGTGTATTCATATTAATCAATTTTTTTCTTTTCTAGCCAAGTTGAATTTAGTCGACACATTAATTTGCTACAAATAATTCCGTCATGTTTTCATTTATATTTGCGTATTCATACATACACTATCCTATCCCACAGCTACGTATACATACAATTTGCAACCACAGTTTCCATGTTAATTAATTAATTTTAGTAACGTCATATTTCTTCTTCTTCTAAGTTTCACAATGTTAACCATTTTTAGAGAATAGAAAATAGTCTCTTGCAACTCTGTAAGTAAGGCAGGAGTTATGCAAGCAATAACTTACAAACAAGAAATTGATGGGTTTGCAATGTGTGCATTTATTCGGAACTCCAATTAAAAAAAAAATATTTCCCACTGTAAGCATATAGCTATAAATTTATCTGATGAGATAATTAAGAACAACATTTTTGAAAAAATAAATTCATTTTTATAATGTTAGCAATAATATCTCAATATTTTTATTAATTTGTACACCCTTTGTCTCACAAGAGTTGACTCGTATTTCCTTTCGGGATGTCCCACGCACGAGAGTTGACTCGTTTTCTTTTGGATACACCTTTATTAATCACACAACTTTAAATGATATATAGTGCTATCAATACTTTCTACTCTCGTGCACAAAAATATGAGTCAATTCTAATGGGACGAACGAAGAGAGTAGAAAATTCGCCCCTGTTTTGACTATTCAGCGTTTGCCAATAGCAGGTAATAAAGTAATAAGAACAAAAAATATTAGTTTGGAGATATATTTCTGTACATTTATTTGGAACTCTAATCTCTATATTAAAGAAACAAATATCTTCCAACAAATCATTTAGTTTAATTTCACTTGGTCAAGCTCAGAATGCTCTCGGATGCGATTTCGGGTCATTTGACATCGAAATAAAATGAATTATAGTACAATATTAATCTAGTTTGGTCAGATGTTTGAGATTTATAATAAATTTTTTAATTATCTATTTAATAGTAATAAAAGATAAAATATAGTATTAATAAAAGTTGTTATCATGCACTTGTCTTTCTCCATTTGAAGTGAAGTCATTAGTGTTTGAAGTGTAGGCCACTTTTGATAAGAAGAGTGTAAGACTAAATGTTGGAACATGCGCCATCCAAATATAGTAAATCAACACTTGCAAATGAAACATATAGGATAGTTTTGTCTTTTTTTCAATCAAATGTTCGAAACTCTAAACTTATACGTTGCAAATGAAAATATATATATTTTTTAATAGTTGTCATAATATATTACAATCCAATTAACTTTATATTTTTTTAATAATCAAACCCAAACCATAAACTAATGTTTGTCAAAAATCACTAACCTGCAAATTGTATTTTTTAAACTACATATATTTTCCATATATATTCATGCTCTAAGTTCCAGAGAGTTGAAAGCATTCAAAGTCAGTGAAGAAATTTGAGTGTCACTTTGAATATTGTGTTGTTGATTTTCTACAACACCATCTTATATATATATTTATTTCACGATGAGTTTTTATTTGTTTTGAAGCCAATATGCCCTATCTTATATAGGGAAATGGCTCATTTGAATATTTGATCATTTGATAACAACAGAGTTTGAGAATTAAACTTTCATTCTTTTTGCATCCCCGACACTTGAAAGTGGTGGCATTTTCATTTGTATCTATCCCCCATCAATTATTAAGGTATGATAATGATTATATTTCGCTTACATATAATTAAATGCTACTATTATAGAATAAAACTTAATATCAACATAAAAACTTTAAAAAAAAAAAAATTGTACTCCCTCCGTCTCTTTCTTATTAGTTATCTCATTCCAAATGGCATATTCCATAAATGGGTTATTTAAGGCTCAACTATTGGGTAAACATGTGAGATCTATATACTTTACACTGCTTTATACAGTATTTCTTAATCCGCGTACAAAAATGTTGTCATTTGAAGTGAGATAGAGGGATCCGGAGTAATTTGTCAAAATAATTAGAAAAAGAAAATCTCAAACTTTTATTACTAAAAGGACTTTTGTATTTTTGATTCCATAAATTGTAATGAAATTAGGTTCATTAATTAAGCCGAATTTATTTTAGGGTTAATTGCCTGATAATATCAAACTTTTGCAAGAGAATTAATTGCATACTATCCAAATTTCTCCCGGATTGAAGTTGACGCAACAATTAAATCGACGTTCTTTTTGAGAAAATAATTAAAAAGATAAGAAATAAAATAAATTTACACCTCTCTCTCTCTCTCATCGCCGCAAACCCTAGCAACAGTTGTCTCCGGCGACAACCACCTTCGCCGGCGGCCCCCACCAGCACGACCAAAGCCCTTCTGCCCCGGCGACCAACAAACCGGCGAGGAAGAAGAGATACTCCAATTAATCGTACGCCTTTTTCTCATGTTTTCTCTCTCTACTTTTCAAGAAACTTAATTTCTTTTGTTAGTTTTCTCTGAATTAAAGCTACCAAAGATAGCTTCTTTCTTTATGGATTTCGAACAAGCTGAAGAAAAAGGACACAAACACTTGAGAAAACACAAAGGCTGAAATTAACATCAACATGAGAAAGAATTATGTACATATATTGTTCATGCAGAAAATACCATATTAAGCTATGAACGCATCTAGAGGAACTAATTATGTCCATAAGCATGTTAATTAATTATTATGTGAGAATCATGAAATACCAATTTATCATGTTCATGATCATCCCTATAATAAGATGCCTCAACAATTAATCTCTGTTATATAATGCAATATTCAAAAGGGAAAATATCAAGATGTAATAAATATAAAAAAATTACCAAAAGGACACGTGGATTAGATGATTGGATATATAAAAACTAAATTATAGTATAAGTAAATTAGTGTTTTTTCTACCGGAACAATATCCTCGTAATATTTTGATCCCTTTTCAATTCACAATGCATGCTATTCTGGAAGCGATCACTTGCTAGTTAATACATTCAACTCTCCAACTGCCCCAGTAATATAGAGTTTTTTAATCGAATTATTAAAAAAAGACTATTCAAATGCAACCCATGTATATGTGAATGTGATTAGATGAGATAGCAAAAATTAGTGATCATTGATCATGTAACGCGGAGATTATGCGTATACAGTGCTCGTTATTTTAACAATTAACTAGTTCAATATATATAACTTTGTTATTTCTTATTTCATGAGTTTGTTTTGTTCTTTGGTATTATTTTAAATCCCGAAGTCTAGGTCTCGTAGGAATTGGAGTTGGCATTTATTAGGAATTCATTATTAATCAAGAAACATTAAAGTTACACATTTAATTTGTCAAATATGGTATTAGAAATAGATTAGATAAGGTTGTTTCAGGAAACCGATTTCTATACTGTATAACGTACAATTTGACATTACAATAAATCAAATCAAACATATATACATAGATATTATACTGATCGAGTGCATCGCACCAAGGCCCCTTCTGAAAGGAAAAAAAAAAAAAACTATCACATCATGACATATCATAATACGTATCAATTATCAAGTTAGTTAGCACATATATATTTCTTTATAGTGTTTTTTGTGCAGTCCACAAAATATTATAGCTCACAAACCAATTCGATGAATAGCAACGATATCGAGTTAACGTTGTTCATTTACTACGTGATACTTGACGTTAATTAAATCCATTTAATAAAAATTTATCGGATTTTTACATTTTTATTTCGTTGGATCAGCCATCAGCTACATTACAAACATTAGATTTGTTGAGCCTTACCTTAATACGTACGTAATTTAATTTTGTCAGAATAATTTTCGGAAATAAAATAAATAGATCCAAATCTAACACTATGACCATGTATTTGGTTTCCTAAATTAATCAATCCACAATGCAATATAGTATAAGAGTATAATTAACAAACTTTATCTACAAAATAGGGGGCTTTTTGGGTAATTAGTTTTATTAACCGGTTCGATTTTTAGAATTTAACTAATTTATTATTTTTTAATTTTTATGTAACTAATTAGATAAGTTCTAATAAAACCGAACCAGTTAATAAAATTAAATCGAACCAATTTTTTAAATTGCAAAAAGCCTCATACTTTATAAACAAAGTTTGTTAATTTATCACTGATAAGAGTATATGGTTCAAATAAACTTTTTTGATTTTGTAAAAGCTACGAATTGAAACAATGCATTATACATATATAGGTAATTAATGTATTAAGTATTTCACTGTGATAAAGTTACTACAACACATTGGTGCATTAAATTTATAGATTAAATACATTAATTTGCAGGCTCTTATGAAAAAAAAATACTTTTTTTGATAAGTCGATTCAATGTATAATAAAATTGCAAAACTTTAATTGTAAATTCAAGCACGTACGACCAAGAGTCGCATCGAGCTTATTGTAAGGAAGGTTGCTTCTGTTGCTAGTTTTATGTAGATATATATTTATATGGGTACTTGACTCTGTCGAACCAATTAACTTTTAAGGTTGTTTGGGTACAATTAGTTATTAACTAACTTAATGCATGTTTTTTTTTTAGAAAAAGATAAACTTAATGCCTACGTAGATATTCGGTTAGATTACAGTTAAATAATGTTGTAGTTCAAACTTCATGCATGCATCTGAGCAGTTCGATTAGAATTCAATTAAATAATTAATACAATTGTAGTTGCATTTGATATATGGTTATAGAAATGAGAAAAAGATGGAGCAAATCAATCATTAGAATGCGTTTCCTATATTAAATTTTACGTAGTATGTTACAAGGATGAAGACGCAGTCAGTGGGTGAAATGTTTTGCCTCCAACCAATAAGTCGGGATTTCGAGTCATCTCGAGAATGTGAATATCTGTAGATCATAATATAATAAAATACTAAGAATTTTGATTTCATGAATGAATAGGTGATATCTAGACCAACACAAAAAATTATCCTAAAAACTCCCGTGAGGTCGACCTTAGGCTAGGTCTGGTAGTCCTCACACATAATTGAGTGTATTGATGGTGGTCTCCACACAACACCTTACCCAAGGTCGACTTCACGCAAGTGTGTACCAAAAATTAATACAAAATTGTTGTTTGTAAAGTGTGCGACGCGAGAAAGAGAAATTAGACTGAATACACGATATTAAAAATGTTCTCCTGTACTTTTTGTAAAGTACAAAATTGTTCTCCTGTATTAAAAATTAATATAAAATTGTTGTTCGTAAAGTTTGTTTTGTTCTTTGGGATTATTTTTTAATCCCAACGTCTAGGTCTCGTAGGAATTGGATCGAGTTGGCATTTATTAGGAATTTATTATTACCCCCTCCGTCTCGTTAAGCTTGGCACAATTTCTTTATTGGGGTGTTCCATTAGTAATGGCACATTCCTTAAATGAAAATAAATTTACCTTAAAAGATTGATTAATAAAATGGTTACACCACTTTACACACAAAAATACCACTTTCTTAATCTCCGTACACAAAAGCTATGTGCCAAGCTTAATGGGACGGAAAGAGTAATAATCAAGAGACATTAAAGTTAATCATTTAATTTGTCAAATATGGTTATAAATACTTCTGTAATAGATTAGATAAGATTGTTTCAGGGAACCTATTTCTATACTGTATGCAAAATGTACAATTTGACATTACAATAAGAGGTGGACTCATATACATATCGGTGTATATATACATCACACTATTCAAATTCAAGATGTATTCTCTTTCTACGCCCATCACCTTGGTGATGCATATATACACCGATATACGATAGTTTTTGCCTTACAATACGAACATATATAGTTAATTAAATATTATACTGATCGAGTACATCGCACCATCTGAAAGGAAAAAAAACTATCACATCATGACATATCATAATGCGTACAGTTATCACGTTAGTTAGCACATATATAATTCTTTATAATGAATTTTTTGTGCAGTCTACAAAATATTATAGCTCACAAACCAACGCTTTACGTGATACTTGAGCTTAATTATTAATCCCATTTAATTAAAATTTATCGGATTTTTACCTTTTAACTTTGTTGAATGAGCCATCAGCTACATTACAAACATTAGATTTGTTGAGCCTCAATTGAGGTAACAATCAATATAATTCCAGTCCAACCATCATAGCTAATTTTGTCAGAATAAATTTCGAAAATAAAATAAATAGATCCCAAATCTAACACGATGATCATGTATGCAGTTGGTTTCCTAAATGAAAAACAAAAAAAAAGTTCCACAGTCAATGCAATATATAAGTATATTGGTTCGAATAAAAACATTTTTTTTTTGTAAAACTTACTAATCAATGCATTATACTTATATAGTTAATGTATATAGTTAAAACTCATTGGTGTATTAAACTTATATATTAAATACATTAATTTGCAGGTTCTTACGAAAAAAAAAACTTTTTTCATAAGTAGGAATTAATGTAATAAAATTGCAAAACTTTAATTGTAAATTCAAGAACATACGACCAAGAGTCACATCGTGCTTATTATAAGGAGGGTTTGCTTCTGTTGCTAGTTTTATAAATATTTTTATGGCTACTTGACTCTGTCTAACCCAATTAACTTTTAAGGTTGTTTGGGTACAATTATGTTATTAACTATTCTCTTCGTCCACAATCCGGTTTGCAACATTTTGACCAGTATGAGTTTTAATAATTTTGTTGAGTTAATTGAAAAGGTATATTGAGAGTTGAAAAGGTGTATTGGGGGTTGAAAAAGTAATTAAAATGTTACCATAACCGAGGAAAAAAAAAAGAAAAGTGTCGGATGATTTGTGAACGGACAAAAAAGAAAAATGTGGCAAACCATTTGTGGGCGCAGGGATAACTTAATGATGGTATTTTTTTCGAAAGAAAAGGGATAAATTGAACGCCGACGTAGATATTCGGTTAGATTACAGTTAAATAATGTTGTAGTTCCAACTTCATGCATGCGCCTGAGAGTTCCATTATAATTCAATTAAATATATAATTAATACTAATGTAGTTGCATTTGATATATAATTATATATATTAATAGAGCAAATCAACCATTCGAATGCGTTTCCTATATTAAATTTTACGTAGGATGGTGGCCCTAGCTAGCTAACTATTAGAACTATGATTTTAGAACGATGAAGACGCAGTCAATGGTTGAGATGTTTTTCCCCCAACCAATAAATCGGGATTTGAGTAATCTCGAGAGTGTGAATATCTATACATAAAAATATGATAAAATACTAAGAATTTTGATTTCATAAATAAATAGGTTTGATATATATTTAGCCCAACCCAAAAAGTTAATACAAAAACAACCTCACAAAACTCCCGTGAGGTCGACCTTAGGTGAGGTTCGGTAATCCCCACACACAGTTGATGTATTGGTGGTGGTCCCCACACAACACCTTACCCAAAACCGACCTCACGCAAATGTGTACCAAAAATTAATACAAAATTGTTGTTTGTAAAGTGTGCGACGCAAGAAAGAGAAATTAGACTGAATACACGACATTAATAATTAATGTTCTCCTGTACTTCTCCTTTACCGGATCACTGCCTCGGCACCAGCACCACCGCGGAGTATATATCATGGCTTCTGTCATCCACTCCTCAACACGCTGCAGGGCACTAACTTACGTAAATATTGAATTACCCTGACATATACAGTATGTACTATAGAATTAATTTGATGTGCCGAATTTGTTTATCTTAATTTGAGCTAGCCCACCCCATTATTAAATTTTGAATTCGCAGAAGCACCTAATTAGGATCAACTATATGTATAAGGCAATGGTAAGAACTAACAACACCACTCTTCACCATATATATATATCGAAAACATCATGGTACGGGGTGATGAACGAGCTCGAGCACCCCCGCGAATCACGAATCCACCTCCGACTGTAGGCCTTGTGCTTAACCAGAGTCGGGCTCGTGCTCCGCCACCCGATGAGTGGGAAAACATGATAGATGTTCTTGACCAAAGTCGAGCTCCACGCCGCGTCTTGCAACACATGATAGCTGCTGCAAACCTCGCGCTTCACCAAAGCCGAGTAACACGCCGTGACTGGCATATGAAGATGGATGAAGCTGCAGATTATGCGCTTAACCAAGGTCAACTTGCTGGAGGCACCAGTAACTGGAAAAGCATTGTGTATGAAGCTGTTGCAATTTATCAGCGTGGCCAACGTCAATAAGCTCCCACCTAATATCATGTTGCGTCTTGCGTGGTTTTTATATTACTATTTCTCTTGATAATAAGTGTTCCAACTGCCAAAGCCACTCTCTTCCTAGCTTGCTCGAGGTCATTGGTTCAACTCTCACCCACACGCGTGTGCTTTCATATGTACTAGCTTGCCTGTTTCAATATGGCGCCTACTTTGTACCCTTCAATTCCTTGTAATATATATGCATCCTATATATATCTCAAAGAATATCATTTTTGTTTCTTCTCTCTCGAGATCTCTATGGTATATGTAGTGTATATATTTTCGATCACAAGATGAATGATGAGGCACAATACTATCATGGAAAAGTTAAGAGCAATCGAAGAGGAATAGTTCTCATTTTGTGATTTTTGAGGTTATATATGCAACCAATAAGTAATAACTTAAAAATAAGAAGTTAATGGGTTTGTAAATATTTCATGTGCATCATTTGGAAACCTAATCCCGATTGAAGAAAAACAAATCTCGCCCACCATCTAGCTCTAAATTCATTTGATGAGTAAAGGATAACATTTTTGCGAAATTAAATTCATGATTTTGAATGTTAACGATAATATCTCCATCTTTTTTGTTGTAGAAATAAATTAATGTAGGGTTTGACAAGCATAAACCACAAAGGAGAAGATAAAGGGGCCGGGGTTTGCAGATATATTCGTGTGCATTTATTTGGAACTATAATCTCAACTAGAGAAACAAATATCTCCTAAGAAATCATTTAGTTTAATTTCACTTGGTCAATATATGTGCGATTTCGTGTTGTTCGACGTCAAAACCAAAAGAAATAGCAAAATGAAGTTTGATAATATTATGAAATCAAACCCCAATCAAACTATATATTAAACTAGTTTGGTGAGATGATGTTTGCGATTTACAATTTCTTTTTTTAATTTTTCTATTTAATAACAAAAAAAAAATACAGTAAGAAATATCAATGAGAGTTGTTATCATGCACTTGTCCTTCCCCATTAAGTTGAAGTCATTAGTGTTTGAATAATGTAGGCTACTTTAGATAACAATAGTGCAATACTAAATGTTGGAAAAACATGTGTAGCATCCAACCATATGCCCCATTTGATAGCCATGTTTCGGCATGTTAGGTAAATTAACCTGCCCAAACATGCGTTTGGTAGCTTTGATTCGTTAACTCCTCGGTCCGATTTTAAGCACAAGTTCGTCCCTATTCACTGTTCCACAATAGATGTTTAACCCACTAAAATGGTGGATTTCAATTTAACTTGGCCTACATTTTACCCTCTTCTCTCTCTCTCATTCTACCTCTGCGTTGCTGCCACCGCTAAGTCGCAGACACCATTGTGCCGCCGCCTCCTCTGCATATAGCCGCCGCCAAAATTCCTCCGATTAGAAAATGAATCAGAAAATTAAGGTTGAATTAGTAGAAGACCATTCTCTCTCTCATATTTTTCTCCACCGCCGCGTCGCCTCCTCCTTCAGTTGCGACCACCGGCATCGCCTCCGGCAGCACGAACACCAGCTCCGCCTCTTGCCTCACGATTTCTCTCTCTCTCTCCGCCTCTCATTTGGCTGAAGCCTCACCGTCTCACCATTTTTTTTTTTGTGAAGATTGATGAATTGGGTGAAGATTGATGATGGTGAAGATTTCGGGTAGTTTTGGATAGAATAGGATGAGAGCTGAGAGAGAGAGAGAACTATGTGGCTAATATATAGGTGTAATTTTATTTTGTTTCTTATTGTATTAAAAATAATAATGCCATCAAAACGAAGTCGATGTAATTGTTAGCCAATTTCAATGTAGGAGTATTTTATTTTATTTACAAAATCTGAAGTATTTACAAAGTTCATATATATATCAACCTTTTCGAGCAAATTGCAACACATACATATATAACCTATTACGGTCTCTTAATTTACGTAAATCAATAATATTTCCGTTTGAAAAACATCTCCAGTAACTTGTATTTTATGGGGAATGAATCACCAATGTATCATGTAATTAAATATTCATAACTAGTAAGTAGCCCGTCGAAATTCGACGGGAAATCAATTTACGTCGAAATCAATTTACGTGACATAAAAAATATA
>JAYJMF010246293.1:0-14339 GCA_036873715.1 Salvia sclarea
AATATGATGTGTCAATGTATGGGAGAATGAGGAGATGATTTGGAGGGCTTGGCCCCAAATCCTATTATATAGAAGATATGAATTTGCAACATATATTGTATATTAGGCTGTTAGTGAATGTTTACAAAAGATGCTACCATCCTTGAATTTATCTATTCTTTTTTTTTAATTGTGAGTGCAAGAGAAGATGTTTGTATATATTGTTTTCTCCAGGAAACAATATTTAATAAGGTATTTTGAGTTTCATTCTTGTTAATAGCATCAAAAAGAGAACAAACATAGTATTTTACATTTTTGTATGTTACAAACTGAAATTATAAATATTACATATGTACATTGAAAAAGCAACATTTTCCTGCTTATAAAATTCTCCAATACTAAAAAGTAGAATTGAATTCAAACGGCCAAGCTTTCTCGTAGGCCATATGATATTTTCCACAAAGCTCAAATTCATTGGGAGCGATAATACAAATCTTATAGGGATAAGCATAATTTACCCATGCCTTAATTGATACAAATCTTCGTTAAAATTATTGTATTTATTGGTGAGAATAAATTATTTCTTAAATCAAGATTATTTCGTAATCTTGATTATTTTTAATTATCAATCGGAATTCTTAATCAGAATTTGCAGTGGGACATTACAGACAGAGCCGAGCAACCAAAAGAGAATAAAAAGGAACACTCAAATCGATTTTATTTCCTCTACGAATAATTGTTGAAGTAATTCATTGGTATTTAATTTAAACTTCTTTGTACAACATAAACTAAAGTTTCAGATATCCAATATGACTTTTCTATATGACCTTATTGCTATAATACATGAAATGAGGAAAGCTTATTTGCTACAGAAAAATGAACTTCTTGTAACTATAAATAAAACCTAAAATAACATGCTTCATTCAAGCATGGAGGTGTCAGCTGATTTACTCACAAACACGTTTTCGAAAAATATGTGAGCCGTCGCACCATCTTTTGCTCATTCTTCCAATAAGAGGATGTATAAGGCACACCTGGAAGAAAGACGATGGTGGTGATCAATCCGCGGTTCCAGCCATCATTTTGGGGCCAACCTTAGAGGACAAACACCAAAAGCCACACATCGAGCTGCTTTTGCCAACATAAACCTCTCGTTTTCAGTCAATGGCCGCTCTATGACCTTCACAATGTTCGCGTCCTGATGCATAGGAGAGTCCAAGAAGCATCATTACTTGATGGAGGAAACATGTGGAACAAAGGTTGTATTTTTTTTACTTATATAGTTACAAACTAGATATTGAAGCAACAATCGAAGTCGGAACTTTCAGAGTTGGGATAATTTTTTTCAGTATGCCCTTTACACTTCATTGTTGTTTTGAGTATATTTTACCTTCTTTTGTGGTTGAATGGTAGGTTTCACACTGGCAGTGTCACCAACTACAATCACATTGTTAAGATTCCCACTCTGATCCCTTTCGGTAGGTGAAGAAGTTGAGTGCCTCCAGTCCCCGTTAGTTATGAATTTGTAGTAGTACCTGTGACATATATAATGTTTGAAGATTGGGAAGTTCATTCGAATCAATTTCAAGCAGTCATTCTAGAAATACTGACTTGGACACTACAATTACAACAATGCCAGTGAATGGGGAATTAAGAGACAAACATAATGGAAGGCCAAAGCCTTCTAGGCAACAACCACCACGATTTTCCACGAAACATGTTGCAAAGCTATGCACGCTCCATATAAGATACAATTGTTTTATGACAGAATTGGCATATCTATATTTGCCACTTTAAAGATGTTGAAGGTGGAATAGAGCAGTATTTGTCTACTATTGTCTCAAAGACAAATGTGAGTGTGTATTTGTTTCATGTTGATTGTTTCCACCAAGCAAAATGCAAATATCAATATTTGTAAGCATATTAACAAGAGACCTTCAGTTGGGGGTTTCAAAATACAGAATTAGCTAAACTTACTTTCCCTGTGTAAGTCTAATTTCAACTTCATGTCTTGGACCACCTTTATGGGTCGCCTTGATTGGCTCTTTCCAGTTCCCAGTGAAATCTCCTACCAGATATACTTCTTCTCCCTGAAATAAAAAGTACAATTCTAGGATAATGAGAATGAGATTCATACTGACTCAATGCAATCACATTCCCCATTCATTTATTATCGTCAGTTTGTTAGATAGCAATAATCTACTCACCTCGTGTCCATTCCACACGAATGTCACCGCATGTGTTGCAGGTCCATCATGTGTGCCATTTTCAACCATGGCTATGAGATCCCATGTTGCCCAGGCAATTGCCGGCCTGCATTAAATTCTCTTTATTCAAGTCGTATTACAGAGTTGAGAGTAACTACAGATTGAAAAATCAGCATTTGCAACATCTTAACAACTAGAGCACCTATCAACCCCGAAACTGAACACACTAGATTTCAACATTGGGCTCCTCATTAGGACAAGTTTATATAGCAAGAATGATTATCACAAAGTAATACCTATCGGGCCGGCATAAATGTAATCCGGTAACAAAGTTGTAAGCTGCGTGAAGGGAAGTATCGGTAATCCAGTGAAGGTATGCAGTCACACAAGCAGGTGATCGGTCAAATCCAGTTGTGCAAGTGACATAAACACGATGATTTTTCTTGAGTAAACGTAGCAGAACACCCACACAGAAAGGCAATTTCTTTCTCATATCAAATGAATCTGCATCCCTGGAATTGGAATACAGAAGGTAAAATATTGTAGGAAAAGTTACAGCATTGTCAGGATTAATCATTTCATATCTAGTTAGCTACTATATCTCTGAAAAGAAAAGAAAATAGAATAATCTCTCACACTCTTTATTTATCAGGTTAATTGTTGATGAAATAGTGCAACTAAGTTAAAATCAACTTTTAAACAGCAATCAGGAAAAGACAGCATTGGTCGATTACACCCTCCTTAGAAAGTGAGACTGCCATTACCTTATTGGATAATTAACCATTAGGATATTAGAGTTTTGGCATGACTCGTTAATTGAATTCGAATCAAGTCCCCAGTTTGCAGCTTCAGCTGTACTCTGGAAATTAAGCACAGCAGTGACTCCCTGAAACAGGCATTAGTGATTTAATTAGGTGGTCTTTTAAACATGAACAAAGAAAGTTTTGGGTAACAGCTGAAATGACAGGTCTAATGAGAGAACAACCAACAAAGAAGTTTGCTAAAAGCAAGTGGTAACAAATAAGATGAAGGCATGGGATCTTACTGCAGTGGTAGATAATGTCTGTACATCCTCTTTTGTTTGAATACATGATCCAACATAAATTTGTTCTGTGATCTGCAAGAACAAACCGACGAAATTCAATGCATGATGCACGTCATCAAGAATTCATATTTGGTTAAAGAATTGTCACAGAATAGTAAGAGGTTGAGAGCACAAGCAGTTAAATTTAAGTTTAGTTCAAGTCGAAAAGACCTTGGCAAGAAGTAAGTTTTCTCGAGCAAATAGCAGGAGTTTGTTTGGAGGGAAAAAATATTTCAAACAATTTAAAGCCAAAGTAATCAACGGAAATACAAGGTTATATGACAAAACATAGGACGAAGATACATGTCCCAACTCACTAAGAGAGCAGGTAGACAATGGATTATGAATTACATTGTGGTGTAGCAAGGAAAGAATGTTCTTGTAAGTATGCAGTTTGATATGCAACTTGCTTTTAGCCAAAAGTATTTAGCATATAAGAGAATCTTCAGTAAGAATCCATAGACCCAAGAACTTGCACACAAAAATATGGGGGGGGACCCTTTGATGAACTTCGGAAGCTAACAACAGAACTTCTATTTGTAATTGTAAGACACGAAGGAATGCCAAGCCAAGTATGATGTGTGAATAGTGCAATAGCTTACCTTACTATAGCGCATGCCGAGAAAATGATTGTAATAGAGCTCCTCCTTTGAACGGTCCAATGCCTGTGCATACTCTTCCAGTGGGAAGTTTCCATGCCCCCATTCCGCATTTTCAGATGCCTCATCTGAAAAAATTGCAATTAGAGGACTAATTGGTAGAGCAGCACCGTTCCTAGACACTTGGGGCAAACCATACTTGTCTTGATCATTTAAATACTTCCAGCCTTGGGAAGTTAAAAACTTGGGGCAAAATACTGCAGATCCAGAGTTCCCACTACTATCACTTGAATCCTGCAAATTTGATGCCTGTATACTTTTGTTCCAAGTGACAATGGGAACACGTCCTCGATTAAACAAGACATCAGTATCATCCATAAGATAGAGCTGATGGATTGGAAAAGGAACAAATGGTCTCTCAAGCACAAGGCTATAAGCACCAGATTTCTCCTTTATAAGACTCCTGCATACAATCGTGTGAAATGAGCTCAAATGGAAATGAAATTATGCCATTGGCATTATTTTTTTTGTAAAGAAAACACTGGCATTGTAGATGTCCAACAGTATCATCATAATTGGATTAATTTCGTAGCAAAAAAGTAGACATTCTTACTCTGTATCACGGAAGTCCTTGATCTCAACAAGCTTCCCGTCAGATGATCCACCTGCCTTCTTCAGAGTATCCCCCACCATAATCATCCTCGATTTCTCAGCATTACCCTGCGTCATCACTTGTTCAAATTACTAAACAGCATCAAAATCCTTCAAACAAATTGAGAAAATTCAAAACATTGCAAAATCATTACCCCTTTCTGGAGCGCATGCACGAACACTTTTCCGTCAACCGAAAGCGCGAAACGGATGCCGAGCGGCTTCTCCAGCGTCACCATGTACTCATTCAGATTCATCTTCAGCTCCGCAAAAACCCTAGAACTCCCGCGCCGCCGCCTCCTCGTCCTCCGCGCCGCCGCATCGCACAAATCCAAACCTCCTCCCCAAAACGAGGAGCGAATCACGGCGGCGCCGCTCCGCCTCGGCTCCCTCCGAACTGAATGGAATCCGGCGGCGGCGAACTCCGACTGCTCGAAGCCTCTGCAATTCGACAATTGCAGAGAACACATTTCTAGCAATCCACACACAAATCCAAATCAACTGCGGGAAATCAATCAATCTGCGGAAGAAGCAGACACAAACACTGAAACTAGCGATTATATAGGTATGCGATTGAGATTAGGCGCATTGAGATTGGAGATTTGGGTGTGGAGGAGTTGAGTGGTGAGTGAGTGAGTGAGGGATAAATCGCGGGGAAATTCCACGTGACACTCAAACAGATCTTTATCTTCTTCCCACATGGATTTTGTTTACTTTATTTTTGGCTTTATAGCCACGTCATCTCCCAAAAGATCTTCCTATTTTATTATTTTCTCTTTTAATTTTTAAAGCCATGTTACTTTCTAAGATATGGACTGTTGCAACTTGCAATGTTTTTAATGGGCCAAATCCCCAATGCTTCTTGGGTTTATTGTTTTTTTTTTTAATGATTTTGTTGTAATTTTGTTCAATTCCTCAATTATTTTATTTTTAATTAGATAACTAGAGAAATTCAAGAAAAGTTAGGAAATTATTTAGTTCCTTTCTCACTCCCACTTAAACATCGATATTTGTGAAGACTCGAGGGGGAGTTCAAGGAAGAAAAGCATTGAGAACTGAGAAATGATGCACCGAAATAATTAAAATCAAGATGTATGTGACTTTATTTTCATGTTACATCCCCAAGAAACAAAAAAGACAGGATTAAATACAATTTTTATACACTTTTAATAACATAAAATTGATATTTACTTTATCAACGTGAAAAAAATCTTGAAAATTTTGTTAGTTGTTACTACATTTTGAAATTCGAATTCGTGAATTCGAACTAGAAATGCGTTAATCAAGCTTATTTCATCAATAATGTTTTACAAAACAAGATTAAAAGATGAACAAAATAAATAAATAAAACATTTCGTAGTGAGATATGTTGGGATTTGTGTTATCTCGAGATCTCCCATGCACCATCATAGGAAAATACTCGGGACTTTCATTGGTATAATTTTTTACCATTAGAATCAATTTATATAAATTTTCTGCATCTAACGTGGGCTAAACCCACTAACCCACCTTACCAATTAAAATTAATTATGAATTCTAAATTATTTTGCATCATTTTATAATTTCCACAACACTTTTTTAATATTTCAAACTTTTAACAATGGCCCAATCAGGTGGCTTGGAAAGCTCTTCTAATATCATTATCTTTTTTCCGCGTTACACAAATCATTTGCTAGTTAGAAAGAAAATTAGGTATCGAAATTGATACTACATACTATATATGAAAAAGATTACATAAAACGAGAGATTCAATACTAACACGGTTCAATTTTCTCTTTGTTTACGTATAGTCAATTTGATACCACCAATAAGGCAATAGCACTTCTTTCGAAAGATCACTAATGATTGCTTCCACATAATTTAATTAATTATGATATTACTGAAATAATATTATCAATGAATACAACTATCGACGACTAACGGTATTAGATCCAAATAATAATGTGACTCATATGCTTACATCGATCTCAAACCTGCCTCAAAAAAGAAGTAGAATTAAATGAGCTCTAACGTCAAAAAAATTCCAAAAATGGTGAAGCATCGTTTTCAATAAACTAAATAATATGTCGAGGGGCATATCATATAGCAACCTAATCCATGATGCTCTTCACCAAAAATCTCAACTATCAATTCGGCCGCTTCTTTACATTATTCAATATTTTTATTTTTGAGTGAATGAATTAATATTCCACCTTGTATTCAAATTCAGATTGGGTGCATTTTTTAGGTACATAACATATATAGTCGCGTTGGCAAATGAAAATCGTCATGAAATTAATATGGAATATAAATAATGTCATTAGAATTTTTAATTTTTCGAATTAAATTTTTAAATCTTCATGGAATTAATATCGAATATAACAATAGTCTTTGAAATAAAATATAAATATATATTGGGTACTTTGATGTCAATATCAATAGCATGGTCTAAATCTGAAAAAAGAAGAAGAACGAACGAACGAACTCTGATTAAGGGTGACCGAACCTACATGAGTAATTGTTTTATAAATTCATACTTATATATAGTTTAGAACGTATATAAGTTAAACTTGATGTGTTGTAAACTAGTGTCAATATATAGAAAGAGAAGAAGCAAATATTAAATAGACATCATCCTCATTATTTAAGTAACTATAAATCAATTCAGTGTGTAGATCCTATTGATGGGGTGGTCAATATTAATTTTTCAAATAAGATGTGTTTTTCTTAGGGAAAATAAGATGTGTTTTCTTATGCACAATTAATGCTTTATATAGACTAGTATGTTTTTTAGCATATTAAATAATCCTTTTATCTATTCTGATGCATTTGAACGTTTACAGGATATTTGTTTAATTAATATTTTTATGTTATGTTGCATGTTTATAACTTCTATAATTGGGATGGTTTCTACCAAATTCCAACCTATAGGATACATGTACTGTAATTGAATCTAAACAGGGTTTGGATAAATAATTTAGGTATAATTACCTATAAATATACTAACTTTGCCCAAATTTTAATTTTCTATTAAAACTATTATTTTATCATAAGATACATAATTTGTACAAATTTTTGGAATTTGACATAAGTTTAAAATTTGTTGGGTAGTAACTTAATTGTTTGGAGTCCGAATAACAATCCAAAATTACCGTCAAAAAGCTCTCGACGTTACCCTTCTACAGAGTATTAGTTTCCGTGTTGCTAGGCTTCAATTACCGAAATGATCGGAGAACGACTTAGAAGTCATTTGTTCAAAATTTATATCTATATATTTTTGTCAGAATTTGGATTTATGTATCAAGTACTATTATAAAGTTATCATTGAGAGCTTTATAACGGTAGCTTCAGATCGCCTACCATACTCCGATAAATCAAATTTTGCCAACGACCTTTGGAGTTAGTTTAAATTCCAAAATTTTGTAAAGTTCATATATTTTTTTTAATTACCAAAATAATAGATTTGATTAAAAAATAAAATTTGGACAAAATTTATGCATTTACAAGCAATTAAACTAATAATTTATTAATCCAATTTTGGAATCTGAATTTGAAGGATGCATTCTACAGTATTATGAGCTCGTTAATTATCTCTTTTCCAAAATTCACCATACTATTTACTGTATTTGATAACTATTACCACGACTATGCATGTTAGTGGGGACTATTACACCAAATTCTTCATTTTTCTAGCTATTAAAGTTTAAACATCATTAAATATGATGTACTGTCAACATTTCCACAAGTCATTAATACTCCCCACCTACATCAATTTTAATGGCCCCAAAAATTCGTTGAGTAGCTTTAATTTAATTAAGTATATTTTAAGAAGTCTTGATATTGATTTATGGTGCAATTTGCCGTCGTTTCCTCTGATATATCTTAATATTGCTATTCCGATTATATATTTTGACAATGTTATTACATAAATTTATCAATATAGGTAAGTTGAAACTGATCGAATTAGTAATTAACTAATTACTCTACTCTATAACGTAACTATTCAAGCCATTAATCCTCAATATTTAATTTGTATGACGTAATTTTTCTCCGTTAAAAATTAGTAGTAGAATGTTGATCATGGAAAACCGGTTTTCTATTAAGACTAACTCGAACGGTAAAACCTGCCGGAAAAACGGAAAGCTGTAGTCATATGCGTCCTAAATTTTATTTTTAATTATTCTCAGATTAATTTCTAAATCATTATTATTATTTAACTATAATTAATTAAGGCATGTGAACGATTATTCATAAATATGTGGTGCATGTGAAGGTTGATTTTCACTGCTTGTTTCTCAACAATTTGCATAATAAATTAATAGTAATAAAGTAGAAATTTATTCAACAGAATTAAAACTTTAAACTGTTACAAGACCAGAACAGATGTCTAATACTGCAAAGCTAAAATAATATACAGTTGGTGTAAAGCTAAATATACATTAGAATTAGAATAGAATACAATAAAAATCTCCGGAACATGTCGCCGCAGTGTATCACAGCTAATCCGTCGTTTAAGATCAAATTAAGTGTATTTTGCATGAAAGAAAAAAAGAAAATAGGAAAAAGAAATTATTCTTCTAGAAGTGTGGCAAACCTTTACCCAGAGCGTTGACGTTTATGAAGAATCCTACGAGATCTTGCCGGTAAGGTAGATACGATTTCTTCCTATCGACTTCGCTCATCGCTCTGTTCCTCACATACAGCGCTTCGTGCGCCGAACGCGCCGCCGCGCCGGCTGCCTTTCCTTTCAATTTCTTCGGAATTTCCGCCGGCAGCTGTTTCTCCTTCGGCGTCAGAAACACCAGACTCTCCTTGCCGTCGCTATTGCTCCGCCGCATCAAATCGCGAAACTTCCACCGCTTGGACGCGGATCCGGTGGATTTGCTCTTCTTACACCGGCTCGGCGACGGCAGATCCGACAGTTTCGGCCTCCACACGCAGTATGTACCCGCCGGAACACTCCCCAGCTCGTCCGCTTCCGACGACGAGCACGACGGAGGATTATCGACGCGATCTTCGAGGAGGAGCTGACTCAGCGGAACTTGAATAGATTCCTCGCACAGATCGCCGCCGCCGCCGCCGCGCAGCAGGAGATCGCGGTTGAATACCGGGAAGATCGGGCCGAGCTGGCCGTCGTAGACGAATTCCTCCGAAGATATCTCCTTATCCTCGCGCACCAAGGAGAATTCGAAATCCTCGTCGTCATCTCCGCTCTTCTCCGCCGCGATTTGCACGGCGATTTCGGCTAATCTATCGGAGGAGTAGCTGTTGAAGCTAGGGCACGTATATGAACCTTCTGTGCTGATCAGCTTTTTATCCATTGAAATTTGTATTGTATATTTGTATAACTGTATAAGCTCTTTGTATGTATATAGTATTAGATTTAGAGAGAGAGAGGTGATGAAGAAGGACTCTGGTTGAGCGGTTTCTATATATACGCGGGGTAGGCGTTGCCGAAGGAATCTCAATAAATGCATATTGTACTTACCAATTAGCAAGGTTAAGGAAAATTCCTACGGAGTATATTATATTAGAATGAATTTATTTGGAAATAAATACTACCAATTACATTTCCTTGAAATGTAAAACATTAATTAATCCATCATCTATGAGGAAAATCGATTAATCTATTTGTTTCCCAAAAACTTATACGAGGACATTCTCATGCGATGATAATATTTAATTAGAAAATTCTAATTGAGTGTTTCTTAATTAAATTGTATGATTTCATCTTCTAATTAATTATATTGATGGTGGTCCTCACATATTCCGTACGTGAGACCATCTCGTTTTCTCTCTTAAAAAAATACTAGTTTGAACTTTGGTTTAATTTCTTTATATCCTTGAGCTTCATAATTCAATTATAGTCTAGAATTGAGAATTCGAAGATAGAAAATTGAACAGCTCAATGTCGAAATCATTTGAAATAGTTTTTCGATTACACTCTCATGTTTCAGTTAGTGTAATTACACTTATTTATTGTATGTGAATCCGACAAGTTAATCCAATTTTAATTGGATTTTTGCCCACTGGCCAAAAAGAACATTTATGCAAAATTAATGGATTTTTATAAAATAAATGCTTCATATTTTGATCCTAAGATAAAACTTAAGCCAAAATTTAAGTAAGGCCGTTGTAGAATTCATATCTTGTTTTAGTTTGTAATTAAAATTTCCAAGTTGTTATTTTAAAAGGAAAAAAAAAAGAATCTAGAATAATAAGAGAAAATAAAGGGTAAATAGGAGGGCGGGTTTGACGGAGACGTTTCGTTGATGAGGCATGTAGCGTGTAACTATATTCTTTTTTCTGTTATTTAACGACGTGTTTTATTTGATGAAATCTTGAAATTATAAGTCGAGTCATTCCGAGTTGAGGCGGTGAGTTTACATTTGCATGTGGGCTTCTAGAAAGTGGATTAAATAATAATTAGGTCGCCAAAGTCTAAACTTTAGATAAATCTCTTTTAATTAAGAGTGATGCTAAACAGCGGAAGCCACGTTATGGCCACCCACACAAAAGCAAAATTAGTGGTTTTAAGTGTTAAATATTATATAAAATTAATTTATTTTAAATTTTAAGTTAAATTTATATTCAATAATTGTTATTTCCTAACTTGAATGTCAAATTAAAAATCATATTCATAAATTTGCATCGATAAATGGAAGCTAGCACGTTAGTTAGATTAAAATTATATTCTTGAATTTACAAAGTTAAATAAAAAGCTAAAACTATTAGTTATTATTAATAATTAATCTATATTTATGATTAAACAATCAATTCATTTTTATTTCAATTCAAAAGGTTTCAATGAATCATTTTTTCCTCTACTGAATCATTTTATGGCCACCCACATTGTGGCTATATAGATTTACCCTTTAATGAACTCAGAATATTTACCTCACCAAATTAACGACGTTTCTTTATTTTCACGAGTTAATGCAGGCTTTCATGATTTTTAAGTTGAAAATGACCTCTTACCATAGTTTAATTCATGTGAGAATCGAGTAATTTATGTGGCGACGTACGTAGTGAATAATCGCACTTTTGATCTTTGCTTATCGTGACATATTCTTCGACTAACTTCTATAAGTAGTGAGTCTCAATAATCATTAATCATAATTAAGATGAGCAAGACCAAATCAAATCGAATTTCAAATATTGAATTAAATGAAACTTGTATTGTCTAAAGACAGGCCTTAACCAAACGGAATTTAGTTTAGACGTTTTGGTACAAATCGAGTAATCTAAATCTTTACAAACATATTTGCCAAACAGAATAATTGTGAGTAACTAGAATTATATATATACCCCTATGATTCGATTTTTGATTATTCGATATTTGAAGTTCTAAAATTGAAACTGGACTTATGTACCAACAAAATAATATTTTTTTTGAAGTGGTTACATTCACATATCATAACAATTAAAGCTTAATACTATTCACCCTTGCTCGATCATAATTAATACAATACAGTTTTAATTTGGGTGTGAATGACACAGGGAATAACTAGATTTCGATTCATTGCTTATCGAGATATATTTTGCGTCATATCATAGGCTAATATAGTGGGAGGAAAAAGAAATTGTGAAATCTAGATAAGGAGTAAAGAGAATTAATGAAGAAGTTAATTAAAGAATAATTTTGTTTTCTTCATCTTCGCATGGTAATTTTCAAATGAAAACTCTCGTTTCTTGGTAATTATTTTTAACTGACTTGCTTAATCATGCAGCACATATATCTATGTGTATAATATACTATTAAGTCAAATTCACCACAAAGAAACGAAAATAAGAATAATTTTAGTGAAGAGGAAAATTTTAAAGGGTATTTACAGCTGAGAAAACTGTCTGTGAATTAGGAACGACTTTTCTAGATAAACCGAAGTGCTATATATGATTTTTTTGGTAAAATATTAAAGGTGTAGAAGTTATTCTTTTGGGTGGAAACTTAATATTGTTATAAAATATTTATTGGGATTGTGAGGACCTTGACTGTTTGAACAATATAATTTATTATTCATTTTTTTAAAAAAGCATGAGTTTATTCAACAACAGTTAAATTAACCTGTAGATATTATCCATCATATTTAGAAGTCAATATCACCTACTAAATTCCAATTGACTATTACTACAAATCCAGCCGCCTTCGAGAATAAAGTTTGGCTAATTGCATGAACAATTAATCATGAGAAAATCCACTGAAATCTTTAGTTTACGCCGTAATCAAATAAATACGTAGAATTTAAGATTGAGAAAATAGCACACTTTCTAGAAAGATATTTGAATAAATTAACTACAAGTAACTATTATAACAACAGCAACAAGCCATAGCTTTCTTAATTTACTTCTAGAACTTCTCCACACGTGTTCCCATAAAATACATACTACTATGTGTTTTTTGATATTTATTTTCAATTTCGTATTTTATTACTTTTTCATTGTTTATGCACGACATCATATGCATGCGATCATATCATTGTATTTAATAGGGATAAATACCAATTAAATCACCAACTTTACCTAAAATTATAATTATAATATGACTTTTAAATCTTGACAATTAAAGGCATGAACTTTCATTTTTGTGCAATAAAGAACTTAGGTCGATTTTTCGGCGAACGGAAAAATGACATGGCGTCTTTATAATTCTACGTGGCTTTATTAAGTGATACATCAATGCCACATCATCTTCCAGCTGTAAAAAAGATGCCAAATAAATATTCAATTTTACCCAAATTTGCAATTATAACACGAACTTCTGAATTTTGGCAATTAAATACATACACTTTCAATTTTTTTGCAACTAAAACTTTCAATTAAATACATACACTTTCATATGTGAAGTTATTCTCTCTCTTATTGATTATTGAGGATGAGAATCTTGAATAATAGAGGTCTTGGTATTCTTAATTTACAATATTGGATAACATGTATTTCATCAAAACCAAACTTATTTTTAAATGCAACAAAGTTGGGAGGCTAATTCACAAAATATATAACAATAGTTGATATGATTTCATAAATACCCAGAATTATCTACAAAATATATAATAATCTGATATATGCTAAATTACAAAATATGGGTAGTCAAAAATAAAAGTGTATCAACCATAGATATATGTAGCATATGGGAGGCTAATTCACAAATTATATAGGTTTTTGAGTTCTAGTTGCAAAAAATTGAAAGTGTATGTATTTAATTGCCAAAATTCAGAAGTATTTCGTGTTATAATTGCAAATTTGGTAAAATTGATGATTTATTTGGCATCTTTTCTACAGCTGGAAGATGATGTGGCATTGATGTGTCACTTGGTAAAGCTACGTAGGATTAGAAAGACGTCATGTCATTTTTTCGTTCGCCGAAAAATCGGCATGAGTTCTAATTGCAAAAAAATGAAAGTTCATGTCTTTAATTGCCGAGATTTAAAAGTTATATGATAATTACAATTTTAGATAAAATTGATGATTTAATTAGCATTTATTCCTATTTAATAATATAAACATACACATAGAATGTATTAGAGAAATAAAACATGAAACGTGATATAACACAGAGAAACCAAACCAATCTTATACACTAAAATGAAAAATATTGTTGTGTAATTTGTAGATAATGGGGTATGTAATCCATCACATGTCGAGCTTAAATTTCCTGATGCCATTTAAATGGAATTACAAATAAATATTCATATACTCTATATTTCCATGAAATTTGTTCACAAATTTTAATAGTAAATTTTAATAAATTGCATGTATTGAATACAAAGAACAAATATATGACCGAATTTGTGGACGAATTGAAGGTATTTTCCTAGGAATTTATATTAATTATTAACTATA
>JAYJMF010247498.1:0-14318 GCA_036873715.1 Salvia sclarea
GGTCATCAATGCAGAGCCCGCGGCGGGCTCTGCAATAATTAATAAAATAATATGATTTTTTGGCCAAAGCCCTCCATGTTGGAGGGCTTTGCTGCCAACACCCTTAGAGGCATGGTACTTTAATTAGGTTCTTAGTTTTTAGCAACAGAAATATGTTGATATTATCACAATGTTGGAATATAATTGTCACTTTTTAATCAAAGGATTAATTAAAGAATAAATGTCACTTTTTGTTCATGATACTCCGTTATTTTCATTTGTTTTGGAGGGGTGGGAGGAATTAACAATTAACGAATGTATTTAAAGGGTGCGAAGGAGTAGAATATGTTCAGTTCAACTTCTATCAAATTTATCTATGAAAGCATGAGCATAACATTCCACCCCCATACATTCCCAAACCTAAAAATACCCCTCAACTATGCTTAGAACAAGAGAATAAGGGTAGCTTATACGGAAGAGTAGAACATAAATGGGAATCACAGTTGTCGCATCCACTCGTAATTTCATTTCATGTTGGATATATTTTGTTTTAATAATTCTCATAGGAATCATTATTCTGAAAAGATGGCACAAGTTTATAATTAGCCAAGAATAGATTTTATATGCTCTGCACATTTGAAGCATTAACATTTTTCCCCCGATATCAAAAATAAGTTAACCAGCCGCAAAAGCAAAGAAACACATGGAGGAAACTGTTTGAGAAAACTGTTTTTCATATATAAGCCATGAAAAGCAATAACATGCACAGACAAGTAAGAGTCAGAATTCCAAAGAATTCAAGATATTGAGAAAACAAACAAGCAAAACAGACACCGCAGATTATACCAGACTAACCCCCACCCGTAAAACAAGTACTAGACATTTGCTCTAAACATAAATAATTAACAAACATTTTCTTACAACTATGCAAAGGAGAACTCCTAGATGTTGTGAACTAACATAATCCGTTGCCAGTCAGTCGCCAGTCAACAATTGGTGCACTCCCGCCAAGCCTTTCCAGAGCCCCATCCTGTGGAATTAACAATTCTTCAGCTTGGCAAGCATGCTATGCTGCATGCACAGAAGCTCAAAATTTTCCAGAACCTTTAAACATATTGCTGATTGCACTGAGACTGATTGCTGAAGCCCATTACACGATGGCCCCAGTATAGTTTTGCTTTATGCTTTATAGCCATTTTGATACAAAGAATTCACTATTAGACACCTGATTGCATCATGAAATTGGTTAACAAATTACCAATATGCCATGAAAAAATGTGAGCTTTGTTATGTAAATATAGTCGACATGTTCCATTTAATTTCTCATCCACATCAGAAATTGCATCTGAAGAAAAATAAATAGGGATCTCACTCTGGCAAGAAGGGCAAGTGTCAGTCATCATAGAAATCATTTGATTTTGGAGACATTCTAGCCAACAATTTGCATGTATGCTTCACAGGAAGTATATTTTGCACTACAAAGGACCTAAAGGCTAAATCTGAATGAAATTCAGTGTCATATTATCGGTATTATTTTTCCCCATTCTCCCACTCAAACCCAATCAGCCACCACAACCTCCATCCAGAAACCCTAATTGCTTCGGCAGTCACCTCATCCTAAACCCAATATTTGTGCAATAGAATTTTCTGAGTTCAAATGTCACACAGCACAAACAAAATAAAAGAAAATTAGACCAAAACATTCCCATACCTCCCCAGAAGTTGATTTGACCACCAAGGACCCAAGCCAGTGGCTTGGCCCTACAAACCTTGGTCTATCTTAGCATTTTATTAGGCCCACTGAAAGAGGAGGACTAAAGAGATCTTTTATGCAACTGTTATCCATTCTTGCAAAGAAGTCTTGCAACAAAGTCAGAGCAATTACTAATTAGTAGGTTGTAATTATGTAGTTTGGTGTATATAAAACTATCCTTGTGAACTTGATGTCATGTCATGTAGTGTCTTAAGATATTTGAACTCTACCAAGAATATAACTGATATATCAAAAAAATGTAAGATACTGTTCAAAATGCAAGAATGTACATGCGTATTTATTCAGTCTAGAAGGATGCTGTAGTTCATAAAATAAATAGCAGTCAAGGCTAAATAGAAGAAAGTTTCATCAAACACAATTTGTCATTACCTCATTTCCAGCATATCAAGAAATACTGGAGATCAGTTGAGGAGATCAATTTGTCATTACCTCATTTCCAGCATATCAAGAAAGTTTCATCACACATCACACATCACACATAATATGATTCTGAATTAGGTAGCTTATAAAAATACAGTATGACAATGCACAAAATTTTATATGAAACAATTAGAATTGCAATTTTCACAGAACCAGAGAAAAATCTCATTTGACATCAACAGAAATCTTACCAAGCAGAACTCAGAAAGGAGCCTCAAGAGATTCATCCCAAACGTCTGCACTTCCATTAGAGGCATCTTCAGCATCTTCCTCCATTGAAAGCCTAATATACTCTCTGTGTGCAAAGCGATCCCACTCTGTTAAAGTTGGATTTTCACGCTCCTGTCCAGTGATTAAATGGTGAGAAAAGATAGAAACCTTACACCTCAGCTTTACACTCAGACCATATTGAACATAAGATCCTTCCTATTAGGATATTGAGGTTGTGTGAATTATACCTGCCGAATTAGGAAAGGATCACGAGTCTCAAAAGCCATGAACTTATTTAGGTTAAAGAGAATATTGAAAACACTGCCTGAGAGTTTGCTTCCTTTTAAATCACGTAACGTGAAATAACTATCATCCTGCATAACAGACAAAGTTGAACCTCATGAGATGACATAGTAGGTAGAAACTTTTAACACATCCAAGATCTAACCATGAACCCAACCCAGGAACAAGTCAGCCATTATAGTTTTCTTGCTAACAGAGAAACATGCCATTAGATGATTAATGAAAGTTAACAAGTGGATAAGATATCCACGAAAACCTGCCAAAGGCTGAAGAAGACTAAAATAGCTAATTTCCAATCTTTAAACAATTTCGAAACAAATTACTTTGCCAGCACTCCAAAAACAGGTAATTCAGCACCTTTGAGAGATCCAGTCCCTATTCAAACTCAATCGATATTGTAAATGGTTAACCAGATATCTCATAATTCAGTCTTATAACCTTCACTTGCCAATTTCAATGTTTCTAAAGTTCTACCATTTACTTCATAAACTGTAGATTTAAACGCATCACAGCTTATAAAGATAAGACCACCATCACAAACTTGCAAAGATGGGGGGAAATGTTGAGCAAAGATATAAGAAATTTTTTTGGAATATACATTCTAGACTCCTAGAGAAAAACATAAGAGCGGTACCAAACACATTACAAGGTCTTAGAATGGCACAATTGATTCCACTAGGCAAAACCTTCGTACAGATAGAGCACGATGCATATATTAGCAATTTTAGGCAACTCAGAAATAAGAATTAAACATGTCCACAATCTTACCTCTGGAGAAACCATGTCAACTATCTGACACAAAATATCCTCAAAAAGCACGGGCTCTTGGGCCATGCATTCCATTCTGTGCAGCTGCTCCTCATAAAAGAATTGCATTTCATTCCTTGTAATAATCCCGTTCCCATCTAAATCTATGCATTTGAACCTGAGAGAAACCAAAGAGCAAGATACGATTTTCATACGGATCACACAGATAGTTCAATAACCTTCCAACCACTACAAATAACTAATAAACGAGCATCTCCAAGAAAAGGACTTCCAGTAGTACGATGCTATGTCCTCTTAGTTTGACAGAGATAAGTAATTCAACTTACAAATACCATCCAAAACCTAATCGGCATACACCAGCATAAAATATAAGCTCAGCATCAAGTTACCCAATCTTGTCATCCCCTAAAAGGTACTCAAAAGATAGTGTCGAAACCTAACTAACTAGGTGTACAGAGATCTTTCCTGAAAATAACATAATCACCAAACCTATTAAGAATATAACCTCCCTATATCATGCAATTTAACAGTAAAAATAAAATTTAGTTTATTCATGAAACAAAAATTGTTTCAATAACTCATCATTTGGGAAAATAACTAATATACAAGTTTGGTATCAAGGAATTGTTTGGCTAAAAAGGAAGATACAAACCAGTACTCAAGACTAGGCTCAGATGATTTGTCCTCCTCTGACAATATGAAGTAAACAAAATCTTCATATCCCATCTTTCCTTCAACCTTACTGGTGAACTTTCTGGGAACCTTAGAAAATTTCAAGTAAGCAACATTAGAGAGCTGAGTGAAGCATCTTAATGAACAAAAATTAGTCTCCCAACAGAAAAGATACTAAGGCTTGACAATAACTGGAGAAAAAGACAAAAGCACAAAACAAACCTGAGAAAATATTCTATCAACAATCCTGTAGGTAAGTGCATGGTTACCATATCTGATAAGGTTCTCTTTGTCAATCAAAAAGTCATGATCCGTGTCCAGTTCCCAAAACTTGCAGTATATCACATAAAAATGTTCGTAGGAGAAGTACCTGCAGTAAAAACAGTATGAGGAAGCAGTTAAAAACTTGAAATAAATGATGAATAGTAGTGTACCTAGTGGTATAGATGTTGATATAAATCAGCTGCAGGCGATAGAAGAAAGTAGTTGGAGTTACTTTATCACTTGTAATATATAAGGTTGCTCCTTTTATTTATTTAAGTGTCCTTTTTTGTATTGGATTGTATCAAACAGGACTAACCTAAGCCAATAGATTATTAGTACATAAATATGGTGAAAATCATCATTTAAGGACCGGAACTGGGAATAATTATTTTGAATCAGCAGTAACTCGTTGAGTGGGAAGAGATTCTTGAGAAATCAGAAATCAGAGCTAGTTTTATTTCTCGTATTTGTTTTTCTTTTCTCGATCCATGTAATTTATATCCGATGTTAATTTCTTGCTTCAGAGTACGCGTACCCTGGACTCTATCAATTTATCAAATATGCTGGATCTACTGCTCTCAATTTCGGTTCCTGGCAACAAAGCAGATAGAGACATGCTCGGTGGTAATATAGAAGGGTCCAAGTTACTAGAGGTAAAGTTTACCAATATTAACCACAGTTATCACAACAATGTATTGACGAGATGCTAATAAGATTACTTTGAAGTATAAGTTCCCCATAGCTTCGCAGGCATGGTTGTATTCCCTTGGAGGCTTGCACTGCTACTCCCACCACATCTAGCGGGGAAGTTCCTCTGAAGAGTGAAGGCTTGATACATACTCCTCCAGCATATGATATTCCTCAACGGACAAACAATATTGAGTTTCCAACTTTTATGCCGACAATGAACATCTTCATTTGAAATATGGCCCTTGTGGCCATTGAAGGACTATATACTCTGTCAAGTTCAGTGGGTGTTGTGTCACTTTCGCAAATGACTTGGTATACTCGGCTGACTGCTAAGCTCATGCACCAACTGAAGGATGATCCATACACGAGCTTTTTGAAGCTCGGGCTATGACTGCAAATACTTACTTGATTGATGACTTTGTCGACACTTAAGTCTCACGGGGTAACTCATCAGGTAAGTTTGACTGGCTCCCACCCATTGCCTAGGTTCGTTTCTTAATGGATCACTGGAGGATACTAAGACCATGTAACTAGCTTGTGAATTAAACACGTATAAATTTGATTGGTCACTTCAAATTTACAACCTTGAGGACAAGGCTGTTGGTAAGCGGCAACTGATATGAATCAGCTGTAGAGGATGGATTCATTTAAGGGTGATTTTGGGCCAGCCTTGAATTGAACTGACCTAGGCTGATATTAAATATGGTCAGAAGTACTATTAACAGTTAGGAAGAATTTATTTTGAGTTAGCCGCAACTTACTTGGGAGAAAGAATATCCTGAGAAATCAGTGCTAGCACTGGCTAGGAACTCTGTCGGACACTTTTGGTCCTAGTATTCATGTTTTTCTTTCTTCAACCAAGTATCTGGTGTTAATCTCTTGCCAACCATTTCTCTGGTGTTAATCTATTGTTTCATAATATGTTATACCCCTGACTCTTTTAGATGTGGTAAGTCCAAAACAAACATATGAGTGCGTTATGCAACCATTCCCATGTTGCACTTAGAATCTTCTTACTAGAAGAAGATGACATAATTTTCTATTTTTCCAGCATATATTAATCTCAACTAAGTGAAATTATGCTTTGAACTCAGCCAATATGCATTCGCTCTGTTCCTCGCCTGTGCCAAAATTTACAGAGCCACTTTATAAGGCCAGTTTGTGTATAGCCAGCAGCATAAGCATTTGTTCACATTTTTTGTATATTTATATTTATAAATTATAACCACCCAGAAAATAAGAGAAAGCACATCCAATGTATAATAAAATTAAGTACTTTCTCCAACTACCTCAAAACTTTGTTAATATCCTCTTCTTCATCTGCATGTTGCATTGCAGCAATCAAGTTTGAACGTTTTAGCTCCCTGAGGGATAGACGACCATTACCCGCTCTATTCACGTAGTAAAATATTCTGTATATTACAGTTTCAGCTGTAGATAGCAAATGAATAAATTGTTAATTTGAATAACAAATGGGGTTCCTTATGTCAAAGAAACCAAAACGAAAGTTCACTTTAAATTAGCAGGTCATACAAAATTAGGCCATGATAACCAGGTCAATGTTCGTTCATTGAACAGCAGAAGAAAATTTGCAACAAAGAAAGACCTAAGCATATGCATTTCTGTACGAAGTATAAACTACCAGAAGATTACTAAGACTGCTCTGTCTCTGAGATCATATAGAAATGTTTAAGTATAGACTGCTCAATCATGTCAAGAAATGTCCTCTTGAAATTGGTGTTCAGGGGACTAACGGGTAACCCCAAAAAAAGACAATTTGTTTATTCTCATTTTTCATATATTCAGTAATTTTAAGCACATACAAAATCGACACGTCATAACCTACCACAAGAATAAAATGTGGTCCATGTAACTAAATGATCAAATAGGTGCCTATGTACATGAGATTTCACAGTTAGCTGTAATTAATTAATAATCTATTAAATCTTAATCATACAAAAACAATAAATTGTTTAATCTTCTTTCAAAAAAATTGTTACATATCATTCTTGGAGGTTTAATTGCCTTGGAAATCACGAGTTCCAGTTAGTTTTGCAACTATAACCTTTTAAGCTTTTGCAATTAAAACATAAATCAAATTTCAAGTAAAGTCGATTCAAAGTGACTGGCAAACTTAGCCAAACAACGTCGATTTGCAGTCACGAACAATCCAGAATGAACCTATTTTGTCAAACAAACTGGGTCCATTAAAGCAAATAAAAGGTTCTAATTGAGAAAAGAATGAAATTGACCGAAAGCCAATCAAAATTCGCGACTTCTAACAACACGGTTTTTTTCTTGAAGTTTGATGAACAGATTTCAGGAGACTTACATATGTTTGAAGTCCTATCAGAAGATAACATTGAGTATTAAGAGCTTAAAGCTGTAATAGGAGTACATAGTAGGACATAAGATAAGTTGTAACATTAAAAGACCCAACACACACAGACACAGTCCACTTATAGTTACAAATATATGTTCCTTCTTCATATCTAAGCCAATTTCTAATTACCTCTTGTGCAATGTTCCAAGCCCAACCACTCATGCCTATTCTACCAAAAATGTATCTAGAGGTAGAATAAACCACACAATATTGAGTCGGCAAAACAAACAAGGATAAAGAAATGAGTTCTTAAGTTCAAAATATACCATATCGTTCTTGAAATTCAGGTGTACTCTGTAAGAACTCCAACCCCGGGTGAGTAGTTAAAAGTTCCCGAAGCACAGGTTTGAAGTCATCCTATACCAAGCAAGGTAACAACAACATCAGCAAACTCAATCTTTCACCAAAAGTCAAAACTAGAAAGGACAGCTTTAAAGGCAGTCGTGTAACCTGAGCCAAGTATCTGACATCTGGCTGCTTCAAGATTGTGTAAATTTGGGTTGCTAAATCTTTTGTCAACATGTTTCCATTAATCCAATAATCAACAAATGCATCCCTGTTGGCATCTCATTGATTCAGTAAGAGTACATACATTAACACTAAACAAGGCAAGACCAAAAAACCAAAACAAAAAGAAACAAAAAACAAACCAAAAAAATCAGAAATCTATGTACAGATCAACCAGTAATAAGCCCGTATCCAATGTAAAAGTCTCAATGCACAACGATACAAAAGACTTTAAAAAGCCCCATAAAGTATTCTTAGTTTTTCCTAGATTATCTGAGTTTTGCTTAAAAGTTTAGTGTCAGTCAATGAATGATATTTTAGTTTTTTAAAATCAGGGAAACATGATATTTTATGTTCTCTTGCAAGGTAAAGTAATATTGTCTTTTCTGTTGTCAATAAATTCTTACTTATGTATAAACTAAAATGCAGAAAAACACAAGTTCAACTAATTACATCTTCTCATTATATCCGATTAAAATTAGCTCTCATATTTCTCAAACTCTTGAGTTTCCACATACAAACCAAATTTGCAAATAGAGCAGGATTGATCCAGCAAATGTCAGCATTTGTTGTAGTGAAGATGGAAAATAGTGCACAAAGCACAAGCTGATGACATGTCTAACATGAACCTGAAGTTAGTGTGAGCCTTCAGGCTTAATAGAGGTGGCAGTGAAGACAAAATACCAATCCCTTCCACATGAAGGCTCCACGGGATGGAGCTGAACTTCATGTTGGAAAAATGATTTCAAAGTTCAAACAGAAACAGAAGATGATCCCATAAATGACTACAATCCCAAGTAGCTATATTTTTCTTGAAGGAATATATCTGCTTATCGAAGTTCCTCTTCTGTTATAGTAGTCCGGCTAAATCATAAGTAGAATACAACATTTGAGGGAGAAGAAACTGTTAATTTGCAGGCAGATACTTAGATGGATGGCTCTTCATGTTAACATGTTCACATAGAAATATAGAATCACAAGGGGGGCTGATGATATTAGAATACCCTTCAAGAGAGATGCATAACCAGAGGGTGAAGAAAGAATTATTAGGAGATTTACCCCAAATAACAGTTAGAACATGCCAATAAGGCCGCAAAGTCAGGCTTAAGCTTGGTCCACTAAAAGACAGTAAATGTTGATTGTGTTGCTGAGATAGAAAAGGATAAGAGGATAATAAGGTGATCTCAATTTATTTTTAACTATTACTCCCTCTGTCCCATTATTCATGGCTCATATACCATTTTGGGGTGTCCCATTATTTATGGCTCCTTCCTGATTGAGACACATTTTTTACTTACACAAATTTAAATAATATATAATTTCTATCACCACTTTATACACTTTACACTACTTTTCAATTCTCATCCATACCCAAAAGCAATGAGCCATAAATAATGGGACGGAGGGAGCATATGTTTATTAAATGAATAGAGTTTCTCTTTGTTCATTTGTAGTCGACAATTTATATTAAAGCAAGCATATCATTTAATGCATTCAAAAAGGTTGTGATAGCTGCATATGAACGAAGTTACTTTTTAACACCAGTCTTTTTCTTGAATCACAATTGCCAATGTATAGGCAAAAGAAAGATTGATGCATCAGATATAATAATGGCCCTATAGTTGCAAGTTGATCCGTAAACAGGACTCTTTCATCTAATAACTTTACCAAAATAAAAGAAGATATTATATTGTTGAACCAACCTACATGACAAAGCTTGAGTAAACAAACAAATAAAGTCAAAGTGAAGTTAGTGTTAGCTACAAAAGTTCAAGTCCAGACCATCTTGAGCATTATTAAAATAAGCCTCGCAAGACATTTGCATTATGCTGATTGGGTCCCAACTTCACAGAGAACGTTGAGAAATAATCACCTTTGTTGCTAGACTTTGTTACATAATTAAAAAAAATAGAGAAGTGGTGACTTGGCAATTACAAACATCAAATTTTGATTATTATTTCAATGGATTAAACTAGCTTGCTCTCATTCTTATACATGAATCAAAGGTGAGACAAACATCCAAAACAAGAAATATTTAAATCAAGAAAGGAACACAGTGACTACCTGGTCACAATTCCGCTGCAATCAGCATCGATCTTTCTAAAAAGTGCAGCTGAGAAGAATGATGGAAGCTTGCAAATTTCTTTTGTCACCGGTTTGAATTCTGATCTCCAAGAAAATGAAAGGTTATGAACAGCCATTATTGATAGGTGATATGTTTTTATTTCAAGTTGGAAGTTCCAGATTTACTTGACATGAATATCGAAATGACTAAGAAGACAAGATATATATATATGGTGGGGATCTAAAACCTCCCCATTCTATAAACTTTGAACCAGCACAACTGTAGTACTTGGAAAAGCATTAGTGTATATGTGAAAAGCATAATTAATCAAGAAAAGCATTGTTTCATACATAAAAAAGCATACCCATCGAGAAATCATTATCTTAAACGTAAAAAAGCACATCCGATGTGGAAAATCAATCTTGACTATCCATCAGTCAAGATCTATGAATTAGATTGGTTTCTAGTTTCTAAAATGGGGAGGTTTCAATTTGATCCTTCTCCTAGTCCTATATGTATATATGAAGAGGTTCAAATAAAAACCACTTCTATTGTGAGAACGTGAGAACAATTTTAAGCCTTACTAAGGATATCTACGGTGGATGAATGCAGACCCTCGTTCGAATCCCAGAAGATGCTTTTTTTATTTTTTTCAATGCAATTCATTTTCACTGCGAATGCAGTTGCTTTGTACATTAAGTGCAAGTGTTCTCACGTACGCATTTTAAGAACGGTTTGCCATATAACCAATGCCTATATATATATATATGACAACTATCAATAGATATTATATTGATGTCTGAATTGCAAGTTCCACATGTATTAGTAGATAACAGAGTAAAAATAAAACTAGAGAGAAAATCTCACCATGCATTTGGAGCCCATCCACGTGACCATAGAAAAACTGATTAATTCTAAACAAGCATCGTTCTTTCAGTTCATTTGGTGGCGGACGGCCATTAAGGAAATAGAACTGCACTTATGACAAGTATTATCATGGTATCAATAACTATTACCAAAACAATGCAGAATCAGGGACCAACAGATGAAAATAAATTAAATAAACGACACTAACATAACAAAATAAACTAAATAAACCTGTGGTATATGCTCCTTCACTGGCTCATTCACTAACTTCAGGGGTGAACCTAACACAGATGGGCCCCTCTGTTTCGTGAGCCGAGGCGAACCTGATGAACTTCTTGGTGAGAGTGGTGGAGTACTGCCAGCAGGAAACATCGAAGGCAATGTATTGCTTGCCGCAGCATTTGTGCCAGAGGATGTTCCAGCAACATTCACCGGACCTACTCCTTTAGCATTATTAAGCAAGGATTTTACCTATAAATCAGAGGATGACCTTTATACATAAATTTCGTTTTCACTTCACCTATAAGATGACTAAATACCCGACTACATAGATAGAGGAAAGCCTGCAAGAAACTATCAGTTAACGTACTTCCACTGGCAATTTGAATATTCAAAAGGACCAAAATATTCATGCAGCAAACTGATCAGGAGTACAGTTTCAGTTGATAAAGAGCTAAGAAAATTGACTTGGAAACTAATGAAAAGAGCACAGTTTCTAAAACTGCATAGGGGTATTACTAAGCCATCAGGTAAACTATTGCTTATGGAGAAAAAAGGAATTGATCTAATGGAATTTCTCCCAGAAGATGATCAGTCACGTTTGAAATATTCATATTTGGACTTCATTTTAAATTATTCAAGCACCAAAAGATTTTCCAACTGCCATCCAAAATTTCATGGATATATGGTATAATTTGTAAGTTTTCCATATTATCAATCATATAAGCAGAATCCAGAAATGACAGCAACAGTTAGCATATCAAACTACTAATGTTAATATATCCCAGCAAACCAAGAGATTTATAAGTAAGACAAGCATGTGATTTGGGCAGAGTAGTTAGTTGGCCCTCATTTTGGATTTGAGCGCAAAAAGCTAATCATCACTGTTTTCATTGGATCCCTCAACCTAAGATTTTTCAATGAACATGATTGATAAACGCAACCATTAAATGGCAGACTCCATTCATCTTGGACTTGGGATATCAACATTCTACTTACCCTCAGTCCCTTACCCTTGTTCCCCTGTCCCTTCTTGCTGCACGCCATGTATTTATTGTTTCTACGCATATTGCAAACATACCTCATTCTACAATGAAAGAAACCCTCACAAAATGTAGACAGAGTACGACATGAAAGCTCTCTACTTCAATCCTCTTGTCTATCATATTCCCTAAATGGACTAACGAGGGAAAATGAACGTTTAAACGTCAATATTTTACATGCACAAACCAGTTTATTATATCCCAAAAAATTGAGCATATAACAGACTTAACACATGTCGACGACAATCACCATTAAAGTGTAAAACAAGAAGTAATGGAAAAATAAAAAAGATTACCAAAGAATTGGTTTCTGGGAGAGATAGCCACTGATCGAAAAGCTTAACCGCGACACAAGGATTGGCCTTAATAGCCAAAGGAGACACCTCCCCGAGCTGCAAGAGCTCGGCATCGAGGCTCGCGATGTCGCCATTGAAATCCAAATCCATGTCTCGGAAATTCCTCAAATTATGATATCCGTGACGGCCCTAAGATGCTCGGACGCTTGTTGCACCATCAATCAGAAACCTTAAAACGAGCAGCGGAATGGAGGTTTCTTCCCCGGACGGATCTTCGTAGATTCAGAATCTGCGAATCGTAAAATAATTTCGAGATGTAGGCAACGAACAAACCCTAGAATCCGGGCGGAACTGAGATCGGAGAGATGGAATTGGTGCTGATATTACAAACCCTTGGAGCAGAAAGAGGTGTATGCGCACGAGACAGAGGGAGAGGGAGGAAGAGAGAGAAAGAGAGAGAGCGAGAAAAGGAAGGAGGAGTAGTAGTGATGACAATTATAGTAACTAACAATAATAAGATTATTAACACCTGAAATATCATAACTCCAAACCAAAATAATAAGCGTAAGCCCAAATCTGGGTACGCGATTGCGAATCCCCACGTGCCACTCATTAATTTCATTATTGTTGCTAATCTCATCTCATTATTATTTTTATTCTTCTTAACTTGTTATTGTTCCCAAGTAGAAGTAGTAGTTAGATTACCTAACTACTTCAACTTCATGGAGTTTAACTCTAACCTAACTACTTTCAATTTTTCTGAATTTTCACACGATGAACAATTTCGGTGAAATCGAAGCTGAGCTGGCTGCCGGATATTCGACATGGACAAAACGTCCGAATAACTTAATTGAAACGGCGTCGTTTCATCCAACTCACCATTCTCTCTCTCTCTCTCTCTCTCTCTCTCTCTCTCTATTTCTCCTTCGACATCCCCCCTATTCCTCCAGGTCATCCCCTACCTCATCCTCATCATCCAGCGCCGCCCTTGCTTCCGGTGCCGGAGATTTTGTTGCCGCCGAGGTTGAGCGTGGCGAGGACCACCATTTTGTTGAGGGCGGCGTGGATGGGGCCGGAGAGTTGGTTGAGAGACAGATCTAATCGGAGAGGCGAGCGATGGAGGACGGGATAGGGCTGTTAAGCTTGTTCTTGCTGAGAAGAGCGCGGTTGAGCATTTTCATTTGTCGAAATCCATAAGGAGGTTGTCAGAGATCTGGTTGCCGTGGATGTTGAGGTCCATGAGGGAGGAGAACTTGTTGCCGACGAGGTCGAGGATGCGGAGTGAGGTGAGGCAGGAGGGGATGGGGTCGAAGATGCCCTTCTAGTCGGCGATGGTGAGGAAAGAGAGGCGGGGGAGGACCGTTGCTCTGTCGTCGAGTTTATTCTCGAAGCTTCGATCTTATCCTCTTTTGACGTATCCAACAACTGCTCCGGGAGGATACCTCCGGCGATATGGAAGATGATGTCGCTCACCGAGTTCTACATTTGAGAGAACCATTTATCCGGCGAGTTTCTGGAGATCGGCGGCCTCTCCAATCTCGAAATCCTCTCTGCGCCGTCGTGTTCCATCAACGGCCCGCTTGATTTATAAAATTTAAATCAATGTATTTTATTTATTTTGTTGTACACGTTTTATGCATAGTGGGGGGGAGTGGGGTGACAAAATAAAGTTTTTAAACATTTTAGAAAATTAAGAATAGAAATATTTTATTTTTAAAAAGTTTCATTTATCTAACAAGATTTATATATCATTAAAAAAAAAAAGTTAGGCAATATACATATTAAATTAAAGATCACGAGACAAGCTTTAATTTGATATGAATTGTGTAAGAATTAGATTTAAAATGAACGAGTTATG
>JAYJMF010247608.1:0-14314 GCA_036873715.1 Salvia sclarea
TTCTTGATTGGAATTTCTCATATGTATAGATCGGCTAATTCCGTTGCTCATTCGTTGGCCCAGAGAGCTGCGAGTAGCTCGCTCTCTTGGCATTATTTTGATAACTTTCCCTTATGGTTGAGGAACTTGGTGCTTGAGGATATCTCTTAATCTATATATATTTCCTCTTTCTCAAAAAAAATAATTCTCCTTTTCATTTTAAAGGATACTCCTTTTGTCTCATAAATATTGACATATTTTTTCTTTTGCACGAATTTTAAAAGAATCGTTAAATAGTATAAAATGTAATACAAATATATATTTTAAAAGTTGTGTGAATAAGGGTAATTATCACTTTAAATCCCAAACTATCTTTTTACTATCAATTATATTCCAAACTATTGAAAATGATTTTTTAAATCCTAAACTATTGATTTTGTATCAATTGTACCCCACTTCGATTTTCTGGCTCCGAAAAAAGTGACGTGGCACGCCGGAATAACACGCTGTAATTTTTTATTTCTTAAAATCTGACATGGCATAATTATATTAATTTTATGACTTAAAAAAACTATAAGGATCCCAAATGATATTTGAAATTTAAAATTTCAGAAGCAAATACAGTAGCAACATTTTTCAAATTAAAGAAAAAATACAAGCAAGTGTGACCATGAAAAAGAAAGAACCAATCTCCCTGCTCTATACTATGACTATCATTAACATTTATTCAAATCAAAGTAGAAGAAATATTAAACAACATCATCACTAATATCATTTTAACCAAATAAAAAATATCAAACACCATTAATATCAATCTCATTTAATTTATGATCAAAAGTAACGGATTGGAACATCAATATTCTCAAAGCTAAAATAAAAGATTGGTTTAACATCAACTACAATTTGCCGTACAATGTAGCTCTTCGAGCTCAGTACAACGAAAACGTATAAAACTTCTTCCTCAACATCTCAGCCTTCAACCTAACAGCCTCATCCAATCTAAACACCCTACAGAGCGTGTAGGGTGTAGGTCTTTTCGCGATAGAGGAGAGAGTAACGCTCTGAATGGTGAAGAACGGTTATGTGTTTGTTTTGATAAATTTTTTGGAGGAAGATACATGATTTATTGCTAAGTTGATTTCTTTTTTAAATTTTTAAGTAGTTTTGCCATATCAAATTTTAAAATATAAAAATTTACAGCGTGTCATTTCGATGTGTATCGTCACTTTTTCGGAGCGTGAAAATTGAAGCGGGGTACAATTGATACATAATTAATAGTTTAGGATTTAAAAAATAATTTCAATAGTTTAGGATATAATTGATAGTAACAAGATAGTTTGGGGTTTAAAGTGATAATTACCTTGTGAATAATGAACATTTCTCAAAAGAACGAGCCAATATTTGTGGGATACCCTAAAAAGAAATTTAAGCCAATATCTATTGGACATAGAGAATAATACTATTTTTTTAATTTATAAGATAAAAATAAATGATATTTTTCACTATAAATAACAATTATCTCGTAAATACTAATATGTTAAGACTTGGAAGTCCGTCCACATAAAAGTTTTTGCGATTTCTAAATTGTCATACTTTCCTATTAATAATTATTGTGAGATACTCAAAAATCACTTAACAAAGACATATTTAAATGTCTTTATTAATACCTAAATAAATTTTAAATATGAGTAATTTAATTAATTTAGTACGGTTTATAACCAAAAAAGGAACAAAAGAAGTGGCGCGCGGGGTGTTTGAAGGGTCTGGATTTGAAAGCGAAAGCCCAATCCAATGGGATCCGCGAAAAACACAATTAAATAGCAAAAGAGAAGCAATAATTAGACTCTCTTTCAACGCGGAGGCGACTCACTCTTTCCTTGTATATTTGGCTGTTTCTCCGCCGCCCCCAGAGTTCCATCCCAAGACCCACCGAGCGCCTCCGCAAGCTTCGCCTCGCTCCGATTTACTTGATCGGTAAGTCTCTGATTTGGACTTCTTCGCACGTGGAGAGTGGACCGACTGAGGAATATTCGTATCTTTAGGGCTTTCTGTTTCGTTCGCCAATTCTCGCTGGACATCTGGGTCTTGTTATTTTTCGTTTTTTTTTGTTTAACATAAATAAATAAATAATTAGGGGGGAAAATAAACATTGTTGATTGATCAGAGGCTGGGTGTTCGTGGTATGGGTTTTCGTGTTGTTTCAGATCTGTGTTGAGTTTTCGATTTAAACAAAAGGAGAGCAAGTTGTGTTGCTACTTTTGTTTTTCAATTTCCAGTATTGTTAGTTGGGTGTATTTAATTTGGGGGGTTAGGGTTTTTCTTTCTTTCTTTCTGATATTGAGGGAGTTCTTTGGGTGGTTAGAGCTTGGGTTTTGCTATTTGTCGACGAATTCAAATAAATATATATTTATGGCTGCTGGAAAACATGGTGGTTACAGAGAAAATGAATACAGGGACCGCGAGACTGAAGTTGAGATGTCCAAGAAGGAAAATGGGTATAGAAGAGGGGATTATGAACGGGTTAGGAATGGAGCTCGGGACTATGAGAGGGGCCAGGCACAGGCTCGGGGTCAAGCTAGCCTTGATAATAAGGGCAAGCTCAGACAGAAGGACAGCAAAGATAGAGATGTCATGAATGGGGGATACCACTCCGCTTCTAGTCGAAGTGATTCTGGAAGTAGTGGTGGTGGACCAATGAAATGTGAGCCTGCAGTACTTGCTGTGGATCGAGAGCCTGGAGAACTCTATAGTGATGGGTCTGATGAGGCAGTTGATTCGGGAACTCAAGCTAGTAGAGAAATTGATTCTAAAAATATGGAAACTTCTAACCAATTATCTCCTCTGCAGACCAGGAAGCGGAAGTTCTCGCCAATTATTTGGGATAGAGATGATAGGGAGGCGACTAGGGTAATCAAAAGTAAGAGCACTTTGGATACTACTCCTATCAGTCAATCACCCCAATTAGTCAAGTCTCATCACCAGTCACCTCAGCCTAAACTTAGTGCCCATGAAAAGACTTCAGCCACAGATTATGGTGAGATTAATGATGGGGATATTAATTTAGAAGCATCACCTTCTGATGTTGACTTGAGATCTGGTACAGCTGAAGTCCCTGGAGAAACATATCCACTGCAACCTGAAGGAGATCAGCAGGTTAATAACATGGAAATGGGGGAAGTTGATGAAGATGATTATGCACCCACACGAACCATAGTATCTTCTCGCTGGGCTAGTGATGCTGAGTCTCCAGCTGACGAAGGTGAGATTTCTGACTATGAGAATAATCCTAAGCTGAGGAGCAAGTCTAGTTCAGAGTTAGGTGATGTGAGGGAACTTAGTAAATCAATAAGTCCAGAAATTGGGAATGCCAGAAGAGAAGGTTCTGAAACGACTAGAGGGAGGTCTTCAGGGTCAGAGGAAAACATTAGGTCATCCAGCAGAGATAGTTACCAAGATAATGATGAAAATAATGACCACATGGAGATTGATGATAGTCGCAATCGTGACGGTGTTACCAAAATCCAGTCTGATTCAGAGTCTGAGGACTATCCTAGGTCTCCTATTACACCAGATCCAGTGCAACCCCCACAAAGGAGTGTAAATATGCTTCAGGGTTGCAGAAGTGTTGATGAGTTTGAGAGACTCAACAAGATAGATGAAGGTACTTACGGAGTCGTGTATAGGGCCAGGGATAAGAAAACGGGAGAAATTGTTGCTTTGAAGAAGGTCAAGATGGAGAAGGAGAGAGAAGGATTTCCCTTAACCTCACTCCGGGAAATAAATATTCTTCTCTCTTTTGATTACCCCTCAATTGTGGATGTCAAAGAAGTGGTTGTGGGAAGCAACCTTGACAGCATTTTTATGGTTATGGAATATATGGAACATGATCTCAAGGCATTGATGGAGACTATGAAGCAACCTTTTAGTCAAAGCGAAGTTAAATGTCTGATGCTCCAGCTTTTAGAAGGTGTCAAGTATCTGCACGACAACTGGGTGCTTCACCGAGATCTAAAGACTTCCAATTTGCTCTTAAATAATCGTGGTGAGTTGAAGATTTGTGACTTTGGTCTAGCTCGTCAGTATGGGAGCCCATTGAAACCATATACCCATTTGGTTGTCACCCTTTGGTACAGGTTAGTGTTATTTTGTGCAAAAATTCTCAAGTTTATACAGACCTGCATTCTGATTTATCTCACATGTGTATTCTCATCATCATATATATTTATTTATTTATTTATTTATTTATTTTTTGTGTGTTGTCCTGTGTTCAGTTAGCACTCCGTTTCTCTAGCATGGAGGTATGGTTCGATTATGTAAATTTAATCATATGGTTCACTTTCAGGGCGCCAGAACTTCTTTTGGGAGCCAAACTATATTCCACGGCAATCGATATGTGGTCTCTGGGGTGTATTATGGCCGAGTTATTATCAAAGGAACCACTATTCAACGGGAAAACAGAGGTTGAACAACTGGACAAGGTAAATCTATCTTGAGGTTTTATTGCTGTGTTTCTTAACTGCTGGATAATCAATCCGATCAGGTTTCTAACTATATTACTTTTTGGGGTGTAACTGCAGATATTCAGGATCCTTGGCACTCCAAATGAGACAATCTGGCCAGGGTTTTCAAAACTCCCTGGAGTCAAGGTGAACTTCGTCAAGCACCAGTAAGTGTCTATATCTTGTTTATGCAATTCTTACTCTAGTTGATCTCAGGAATTTATGTTTTTTTCCTTTTGCCACTGTTTCCCAGGCTTCCAGCTTTGGGTGATTCTGGTGTGGCCTTCAGGCCTCCATTGGTGACAGTTTAAGTTGCTTGAGTTAAATTTTCTGTTGCTCCTAACCGCTTACATTTATCTCAGGTATAACCTATTACGGAGGAAATTCCCAGCAACGTCTTTCACTGGGTCGCCTGTACTTTCTGATGCTGGATTTGACCTCTTGAACAGGCTTCTGACATATGACCCTGAAAAGGTATTGTCTATTAAATTAGTTGATTTTACTTCCAGAAAATTGAATTTTCCTGCCTGATACCTGTTAGTGAATGTGAAACCCCTGCAGCGGATCACTGCTGAAGAAGCTCTCAATCATGAATGGTTTCGCGAAGTCCCTCTTCCTAAGTCTAAGGAGTTTATGCCTACATTTCCTGCCCACCATGCACAAGACAGGTATTTTCTCCTGATATGGTTTATACATGCTTAACATTTTGAAATTTCACATTTTACTTAAGTTTCTTTTTGTGGAATGTAACTTAGGCGTATGCGAAGAGTAATGAAGAGTCCTGACCCATTGGAAGAGCAACGCAGAAAGGAGTTGCAACAAGGAGAATTGGGCACGGGTGGTCTCTTTGGCCAATAGCAGCATAAATTACAATCATCTTGAGGTCTGCAAAACTGAAGACAGCAAAGATCAAGGTGGGGAGTATTGACAGAAGGAAGACACAATTATTGCGAGTCTATGAATCACGCTTCTTTTCTGCCAGATGCTTTTGATGAGTTAGGTGGACAAACACTTCTTGGTCTCTTTCATGAATCATGTTTTGTGGTTGACTTTCTTTCTTTGGGCCGTGCTGACAATAGGAACTCATCTCTGACCTTCGTGCCTGGAGAGATGTGGCATAAGGCACTTCCTATTTAGGAATTGTATCTGATTAATATCGTGTATGTAACATATATCTTAATGATCTCTGTAGACATTATTTAAATTGATTTTAAATGCAACAGTTTGGTTTACTTTCATGTTCTTAGTGCTATAGATATTGATCTTCTTATTGTGCATGCATGAGATGGTATGTAAGGTGGAGGGAGCACAGCTGGCAGAAGTTTAGAAGTCTAGAGGTAAATGTAAAAATCTGATTTTCTGGTTGTAAGTGAGGATACTTATTGCTTTATACCCGTGTCTAATTATTGTGCTTATCCATTGGCTTCTGAATCACCGTGATACGTTTCTCGGACTTACTGTTTATGCTGCAAATTGGAGTTCTAACTTCTAACAGAAATGAGTTTGCGTCTGTTGTGGGGATAGCTGTTGGCTTCTTTCTTTTCTGAGTTACTCAACAAAAACTACTGAAGAGTATGCATGTTGGTTCTTTCTGCAGATTGACAACTTTGAGACATGCTGGCTGTAGCAGTTTTAAGATCTCATTTTCTTAGTGGTTAATTTTTTCTTAGCAGTATTTAACTGCTGACTGTAAGATTGGATCCACTGTTTCTCCAGATGTCTGGAACAAAATAGTGCCATGAGGTATGATGCCAAATTCACTTATGTTGACATGATCTATCTAGTTATGCTCGTCTCGTCTAATCTGGGTTTGAATAATTTGGAAACAATTCCCATCTGCAGTATACATTTCTAGCAGGTTGATGGTTACGACTTGGCACTATAAAAACTCAAATTGTTTATTGATTGGAAACAGTTCCATAAGAGGTATGTTGCTGACTCTGTTACTCACAACTATTTTAAATTATATTGCCTCTCTAGGCCTTTGAATATCTGATTATTGGCACTAATCCCATTCTTGAAGGTGAAATGATGAGGATCACGGTTCAGGTTTTACTTTGAAGCAGTTTCTCATCTTTAGCAGCGCCAGCGGCACCAATTTCTGAAATAAATAAAAGACAAACTAGTTTGATCATCACAGTCCCTCTAAATCGCTTATCATCGTTTCGTTTTCACTCGGTTCTTGCGAGATGTTGCCGTCGGGATGACTTTTGACTCATTGAAAAGAACAATCTATAACTACTCTCTTCGTCTACTAATTATTTGCCACAATTTCATTTTTTGTCGGTCCATAAAAAAATTGTCACAGTGTTCACATATCTTGCAATATTTTATCATGCATTTAAAGCAAGGAGTATTATCTTTAGAAATTGGTGATTTGGGTAAATATTTCAAATCTATATACTAATATTAAAAGAGTATTGGTGACAAAATATATGAATTACCTAATATATTCCTATTATTTATTTAATTTTAAGAGTAATTATATAATTACAAATGATCTATTTATATAAGAATATAATTACATATTATCTATAAATCCATAAATCTATTTATATAAGGATTACAATTATCTATTCATCTATAAATTAACCAACTTCAATCATATTAGGGCTTTTACTTATGGGATCAATTCATGGAGACCATTCGTAACCATCAAAGCCAAAACTTTAACTAATTAATTAGTAGTAATTGATACAAAATTTTTTACGATTACGATTATTCAATTTAATAATTTGTTAGTATAGGTGTTATGAATTGTATGCAATGCACACACTCTCTGCCAGTTAATATTCTTAAGTGTGCGTTCAAATATCCCATTAAGTGAATGAGATCATTTTTAAATTTTCAGAGGTGCCCTAATATTAATTCATTTTTTTGTATAAGTTTTTTGATTTGGAGTCACGCTCCAATCTTCACATAGTCGAAATCATAACAAGATTATAAAAATTCACGCTTTGTGTGTGTGTTGGTCTAGTGGTAAAGGGGTAATGCCTGAGGCCAAAGGTCTCGGGTTCGAGTCTCTCGTAACGCGGCCATTTAATTTCTGCATCAATTAGGTCAAAGCAAAAAAAATTAAAAAAAAATCACTCTTTCATGCCCAACTTTCACTCAATAATGCAACCCCCTATAATATCAGTATGCAACTCAATTTCTAATACAACCCATCAAAAGAAACTTCAAAATTTCGAACTCATATGGTAAACTCAATACATGAATGGCCGTTCGTAATCTTGCATATACCAACATATAACCAACATTTTTCTTTCTTAATTATGATGTTGCAGCTATACGTAATCAAATAAATTACTCAATTCTACATCGCTGAAAATAATAAATAGATTATCCAATTTACATGCCTCACAAAAATAAAATAAAATAAAATAAAATAAATGCTAGTTGATGATCATCATCAACTGAAACTCTTGAAAAGAAAGCACCCCATCACCATTAACATCAAACTTCTTGATCATCACAACACACTCATCCACACTCCAATCTCCCAACCTCCCTAGCATATTTTTCAAGCTTCTCGGCGTGATGCATTCTTCCCCTTCATTCTTATATATCTCAAACGCCTTTCTCAAGTCCTCCGTCTTCTCGTCTTCGTTGTCACTCTCGACTAGGCCAGAAAACTCATCCAGCCCGCCAAAGAGGAGCGGCTGAGCCACCATCTCCGCTTCCTCTGGCGACAGCCCGCCGCCCATCACTGCGATGCAGCTGTGTTGGAGTTATCTAGCCGTCTCTGTCCTCGTCAAACGAGTTGAACACTTGCTTGCAGTATGTTGTGCATGTTCACATCGTCACAAAATGAGATCTTTTTTTTTTTGAACAAGTGAAGAAAGGATTGATAAAAGATTTGTATGTGATGTGTTGTCTTGTGGTGTTTGTGAAGGTGGAGATCCCTTGACGCGGGATCAGATGATATAAACCTAGTATTTCTTGGAAGAAATTCAATAATCTGACCGAAAATAGCAACGTAGGAAATTTCCAAGAATTTAGCACGAGAAGCGACTAAAATAGGGGGGAAATTCCGCAATCTTTTCTGAGCTTACGTCTTTACAACATCTCCCACTTTTCCCTTTCCCTCATTTGAGAATAATTATTTCAACGTTAGCTTCAAAGAAATTTCAACCTCTATAAAGTCGTGCTAATCGTGTAGTTTCGTGGACATTTTGTTACGTCTAAATTTAAAATTTTAAGAAAAAAAACGTAATTATCATGGTAATTTTAAATTATAACTTGTGGAAATAAGCTCCTAGCCAAAAAATAAGTTGTTCAACCCCAACTTATTTTTCATAAGTTTAAAAGCAACAACCAATTTACCAAAATAACCTTATTATAGTTTAAAATTTTCACTATATATCTTTTTAATTTCATTTTTCTTTTTAATTTATTTTTTTTTCTCTCTAAATTCACAATTCTCTTTCCAACTTATAAGCTCATTATTCAAACACTTTAACAACTGTTGACACCCCCTAAGAACAACTTGTTATGATATAAGGCAATACCAAAGATGCATATTTGGGCTTCCGCTTCATTATCCAATCTCAAGGGTCATCTTCCAACACAAAATTCAAACTAAGACATTTGATTTAATCTAAAGCTAGGTTCCAGCTTAGCATCGAATATTTTAAAAGATAAGATACAAAATGCGATTGGCTAATCCTACTTCACTTGTGTTCGACTTTATAAATTACTTAGATGATGAGTCAAGAAAATCAAGTGCTATTTTAAAATTAGTCACATCGGGCCAATTTGAACAATAATGCATCTCAAATTTCAGTTTATTTATAGTGCTAGTTGCATTTTCTATTGTCATCAACTTAATTCACCTAATCTAGAATATAAGTATGACGTCTACAATAACTGTATCAAAACTTTGAAACAAGACGCATATATTCCCACTTTTGATTGATAGTAAAATACGTTGAATACCAATATCATGTATCATACGATCTTCTCACCTCATTTCAACATCATATGTCAAGTCTAGACTGTAAAATTATCGACAAACTGGGCCTTGTAATTCAGTGATATTTCTCACCTCATAGATCTATCATCTATGAATATCGGGTAATATCATAAATTCATAATTGTCCTCCTCCATATCTAAAAAAAATTGCAACAATTTTGTATAGACTTTTCAGTAACGAGAATGAGCATTGAGCGACCTAAATGAGTGGAGATGTAAATGCAAACCTATCTATAATTCTTCTCTGCAAAATTGAAACGATTTATACAAACAATATAGCTTCTGATGAATCTCAACTCACTTTTGACCTCAATTCTCCAAACTGCAAGGGGGAGAACAAAATGGCCAAAAGAACTTGAAGAAAATCGAGGGCGAAGCAGACGAGACTCACCAGGGCAATATAAAGGAACTCTAACCTCAAAGCTTTTCTGTAATGTTGGTGAAAGAAGCAAATCTGGAAACGCCAGGTCCTTTGCCCGTTCGCAGGCATATATGCCTGAGATGTGGTAAGAACTGCAAACTGTGTGATCCGAGTGACACTGCTGCAGCAAAAAGATGATGATCATTCCCTACTGTCATGTGATGACTATGGTCTTGCCCAACACAAATGTGACTAGCGATAGCTCAATGAAGAAGATCGTGTTGATCAGACCACGATCAACTGTCCAACCGAAAATCGTGATCCCCCCCGGGTTGGACTGCAAATACATCACTGCATAGAAAGAATTTTTAAATTGCTTAGTTTTGGAGAAATGCTGGAAATGTTTACAAAGACAGGCAAATAGACAAAGTGGGAAAATGAAGGAATAATGATAAGATTTTGATGTTTCTCTCTGGCTCCCATATTATGATGCTTCAGAAAGCATTTCCATATAAAAGAGACTGTTTGTTGCACCCCTCGCCCCCGATGTATAACTAGTTTATACAAATTTCTCTTTCGGTTTTCTTCTACGTTATATCAATCCGCAGCAATATAGGTAGATATACCAGTTGTGTTCGTGGATACATATCATAGTTCGGAAACGGACTATTTTATCTATGTAAGTTTTGAGGTTAGCTCCGTCATTGTCACTTATACAACACCAATATATGAGCTCAGTGTATTGTTTTTTTCTCAGACACTATGATGCTTTAAGCAAACAGTATTGTGAGGACAAAATTTGCATCATAAGAAAATGACAAAAATGATTCAAAGTCAAATTCAAATCAGGTCCATGTTGAGCCATTTTAAATATGTTCTGAGCATTTCAAAGCATTGATAATGCAGCTTAGTGATTAGCAGGTGATTATGGAAGCATTCTGTAAAACAATATGTTTTAAGTCCACTTAAAGGAGAAACGCCAAGCTGAAGAAGACAGAAAATGTACCTAGTGCCAGTCGTTTGTGGTAAGAAGACATATACGAAGCTAGCTGTACATTAGTTGGCGTTGACATGAAATCCAGCGATTCCAAATCACTTTCTGAGTAGTCTACATGGAGTGAAACCAACTTCTCTGCAGGTTCGGAATTTCCCGAGTAACTTGAATTACGGAACTGTGATGCATCATCAGCACTGCAAGTTACTAAAGCATGCCATCTACTTGCGAGTGCTCCAATGCCTTGGGCTCTGTGGGATATTTTCGCAGCAGCATTCAAGCAAAGAATTATCACAGCCACCTGAACGACTGATGTCACCTAGACAATCAATCAACCAAGACCTTAGAGAGAAATCTAGGTATTCTTAGATATCCCATAAAACAATTTGTTACAGAAATTCTGAAACGTAATGTAAAGGCTAAATTTCGCATACAATGATACAAGTTTGCCAAATTCACAAGCCTCAGTCATATTCGTATAATAGATGGTAGATGGAGAAATATGTAGCAAAAGACTTACTGCAAAATCGCCGCCATTGATAAAAGTGATTATCCCACTGTATCCAGTGGTCTGGAATAGAAACATAAAGTGGCTCACAGTTACAATCACGAATTGCAGGAGAAGATATATTCTAAATCTATGGCTTATTTTGGACAGGTAATAGCGTAGGCGGGCATGCTCTTGCAGTAAGGCTACCACGTCAGATTCTCTTTCCAAAAGTTTTCCATAGTCTTCAAAATGTATAATTTGCAAGTTGCAAACGAGGTGGAACAAGACACAGGCTGAAAGAATGATACCGGTCACATATGTCCATGACACTACGAAAGCAATTAAAATTGCAACAGACTGCCACTGCGACTCATGATGAACATACAAAATTCGGATGATTTCACGTGCAGTTTTCAAGAGGAAACACGGGATCACCCATATTACCAGCAGGCGTACAGAACCCTGCAAAGAATAAGAGTTATATATCCAGCTTCCCCAAATAATCAACAAATCTGTACGTTATCGATTCACCAGGCTATGCAAATACTCAACGCACAACAACATCTAGAGAAGAAAGCCTCGAGATAATGTCATAACATGAGCAGTAAACACACAATCGAGAACTCAAGCATCGCATGAAATCCTTCATTGGAACACCTCCATTTACCCCTACATTCATCTAATAATTCAAGAAAAGAAAAACAAGATTGCACACAGACCTGCATCTCATCATATCAAATAATACCAGCAATACACAGATCTCCAATCAATGAGATAAAACAATGGTTACTTCAAACATGGAAAACCACATATGGTTATTGCAACTACAAGCGAGAAATTCCACATACCATCCATCCTCTTCGAAAGAAAAAACAAATTCAAAGAAGCATGGAAGCATTCACAAAATATAAAAAATATAGTTTGAAGCATTATTCACTGAGTTTTTCTGCACATATCAATCACAAAAACCATTCCTTCGATAAGAACAAGTCAGTTGAAGCATTACTCACTGAGATCTTCTGCACATACTGGCCACTGAACCTTTCGACATACCCACTGTATCGATCAACAAACAGAAATTTCCTAACACCATATTTCCGCAAATTATGCGAAAAGCACAGCATACATGAAGCAGCCAAGGAAGCCTGAGAAAGCACTATACCAATCTCAAAGCTCTTGATCTGACCCTTCTCACACCCCGGGCAATTCGAGAGCTGAAGCATCACCACCGGAAGCAAAACCCCAAATGTCAAAAATACCCCCCAGGAAACCAGAAAGCTCACCACGGAGGACTGATTAAACCCCAGCAGAGTGATAAAAAGATCCAACCTTTGAAGGGTCTTGTCCAAAAGAGTCTCTTTGTCATTTTCTCGAACACCTGGGGAGTTTGATTGCTGATTTTCATCACAATTTTTCAGCAGAGGGGCATTTTCATGTGGGATTCTGGAATCTTCCATGTCTATTTGAATATGAGCCTCAGCCATCGACAGGAGAAAAAAAGAAGAAGAGATTTTTAGATAATCTGGGAAGCAAAAGGGAGGAAAAAGGGGGATCAACTTTGAAGAAGTTTAAAAAGGGGGGAAATGAAGATCCAACACAAATGACAGATCACAATCATTGATGAACTCGTCTTCAAACGCACGTTTCACAACAATAAACTTATAAACAAGCAAGATTTGCATGTGGGGCGCTGAACACACGAATTTAGTAATATTAAAATCGCTGTCTGATTCTCCTAATCAGTTAAAATTTGGACATTCGCCAACTAGCCGTCGAGATTCTTTCCCTGCGAGAGCTATAAGGCCTTTTGAGTTAGGATTTGGGAGCTGATGTCAACTGTAACTACTGTTATGCAATCAAATAGAAGAAGTTAAGTATATTTTATAGTGAGTAGGTGACGTTAGATAGAGGGCATTTTTCCTCTGGCGGTGGTCCACGACTCCACATCATAACATAAGCTTCACGAAATTTATGAATCAGCCATGGAAAGTTGGAAAGCAGAGAATTAAGAAATGAAAACGAGAATGGTAGAGGACTGCTCAACTGTGACCTATGTGTTCGATTTCCATGGTTGCCATGTGTTGCTTGCACTTTAAAATATTCACGTGAATGAAAGCTTCCCGCGGGATACTTCTTTGGAAATATTATTGGTTTTCAAGTTTCAATTTTTACTTTATAGTGATTTTGGTTAAAAATATAGTGAGTTTTTGAAGCAATTATCCATAAATAGTTATCAATTCATATAAACTGGGAGCCGCTCAAATGAATGAGAATCTTTATTTTCCTTCGAAGAAATAAGATAGACATTAATTCAAGTTTTTATATTAACTTATTAAGCTCTTGGCTTTTCACAATCTCCAACCCTCAAATCTTAAAAATTATAATAAGATGACGTAATTTGATGTCATTTATAGTTGTCGGCTTCCTGCCGTGCTTTCACTCTAAATGCAACCCCTTTTACGGGAAATTAATTTACGTGACATAAAAATAAAGAAATAATATATATATTAAAATAATAATATTATTATTAATATATAATTAATTAATTATATAAATTATAAAAGAAAATACGTAGAGAAAGATGTTGCTTCGATTTTTTAGCTATATATTTTAAAAATTGTAGTATAAAATAGCTTTATGTTATTATGTTGTTGTTGTTGTTGTTGTTATTATTATTATTATTATTATTATTATTATTATATAGTTTTAAACATGTTGCAGAATAATGTGTGATAGTCTCATCTCGTACTTATATGCCTCCAATGCATGCTAGTCTCGTCTCACCTTGTTAGAGCGCTGCATGATTGTCTCGTCGGAATACTGCTCGTTAGTCTCGTCTCGTCTTGTCGGTATGCTACATGGTTACCTCCAATACACAATAGTCTCGTTTTGTCTCGATTGGTTGATACACTACATTATTACAGAATAATGCATGATAATCTCATCTTATCTCAAAACTATAAAGTAATACACGTTATTAATTAATTAATTAATACAAATATAAAATAAAATTATT
>JAYJMF010248046.1:0-14307 GCA_036873715.1 Salvia sclarea
TAAAACTAGAAACTGAACCTTCTCTGGACTTCAGTTTGGTGACTAGTTCACATACTGAAGTCACTCTGACTGATCCAACCTCAGTCTCAGTTTCTCAGCCCAGTTTTAAAAACTGAACTCTGTGTCTTGCGTTGTGGTTTTCAAAAAGACCCTACTGGTGTATTCCCCCCCATACACCAGTTCAGTCACCCTCCGGGACCCAACAGAAGGTCACGCGCAGTTGCGGATTTGGGGATTTCAGTATTGCGTCTTAGAATAAAATAGAATTTGGGCTAAAATTAGTAAAGCAACTAATTGGGCCGGGTAATCTAGAACCATGGGTAATTACCCGGCCCAGAACCGGTCCTTCTTATTAGTTACCGTTCGGGTCCGGTCCTGACCCGTAAGGCAACGGGCGGTTCCGATTCCGGAACCGCAGTAAATTAAACGGTTCCGGTCCGAATTTTATCCGCCCATTAATACCCCTACGACTAATCACTATTCATGTAACCGAGACGATATTTTGAGCGGGTAATCTAGAACTATGGGTAATTACTCGCCCCAAAACCGGTCTTTCTTATCAATTACGGTCATGGTTGGTTCCGGAACCGCAAAAAATTAAACGGTTTCGGTCCGAATTTTATCCGCCTATTGACACCCCTACGACGAATCACTATTCATGTAACCGAGACGAGATTCTGAGCCGTGGGATCCAGTGGAATCGCCGGCCAAAAAGCCTCTCGAGAAGCATCAGATCCGCGCCTCACATAATAATATACCGCGATCCATTTCGACTATCACGTGACTTATCAATTTTTCCCTTTCTTTTCTCGAGCTCGGCACGTGATTTGTTTGTCTGCATCCCTTTCCCACTATTTTATATTTTTTCGCCTTCTTCTGTGCTTATTCACAACCTGCTCTTTCCATTTCCGCTCATTGCTGATCTCGGTTAAGACTCGAGGTATTCTCATTCTCACAAATCCTAATTTTTCTGTATTTTGTAGATTGTTTTTTAGCTATGATCATTTCAATTTTGGACCTGCTGCTCCTGGATTATAATTTTGAAAAGTGAATCAGATTGCTTTTGGCATTAATGGCGGACGTAGTGAATTTATGGTTTAAGGCACCTGATTTATCTATTTAGGAGAGACGAGTGTGAAACTTAATGTTTTAAAAATAAACCTCTGAATAGCTTAGAAATTCGAAGTGGTTGTCCAATTTTCTGTGATAATGATATTGTATTCCAGTTATTTGCAATACATTGATGTTTTGCTTTTCTGGACCTTTCGGATTTTGATTGTGGAATTTGTGTAGATGGCGTCGTCTACTCTAATCTGCGAAACTGAGGCGTGGAAGGATTTGAGGGTAATGTCATGTTTTATGTTCGAACCATGTTTTGGATGTTTTGGGGTGATGTGTATTGTTCAGGTAGTTAATGCATGCATTACAGGCCCATGTTGAAGGCATTAAGAAGACTCATCTGCGTGAACTGATGGGCGACACTAAGAGATGCCAGTCCATGATGGTGTATGATGCTTGGTTTCTCTTCATGTGTAACGTATACAGTACTCTATGGAGTTTTATGTAGAATGGTGTTGAATTTGGACTTTTTTTCTTTGTGATGTCAGTGAGTTTGATGGGTTATTGTTGGATTACTCGAGGCAGTGTGCTACTGTCGAGACATTGAATAAGCTCAAGAAATTAGCAGAGGTTTGTTGTTAGTGAACCACCTTTGATTATTATTGGAAGATAGCGATAGCATGTTCTGGTTCATAAATGCACTGTGAACTCTGATTAATGGTAGCTTGTCTGGTGTTGCAGGCAGCACATCTGAAAGAAAAGATTAACCTGATGTTCAATGGAGAGCGTGTAAGTTGTTGCTTGCTGACATATAGTAGGAGTCGTTAGAATGTTTGTCGAGTCACTGTTAATGAGTATCTTCCTCTGGAGAACTGCCATATGTTGCTTGCACTTGCATATTTTTCAATAGAGATGTTATAAAAGTTATGTATCTAGTAAATTTGCATAGATTCTAGAGACAAAGAATACAGCTTGTTGTTCCTACTTTTCTTTATCAGGTAATTGACTTTGAAATATTCAAAGCATAAAAATTTGGAAGGCACGCTCAATGAATAAAGCATGCACGCACACAAACCATTTGGCATCTTTTGTGGCATGTCTCTGACCATCGTTATACTTATGATTAATCAATAAAGATCATGCAGTTCTCGTAGCTTTTCCATTACTACATTAAAGACTAAGATTTAAAATATTCTAAAAATCATCACCATCATTTGAAACTTGCATTGGTTTAGAACCTAAGTTTTACAGAATTAATGTTACAATGAGCAAGAGACATGTTACTCTACATTCATCATCCAGTCTTTGTTTTTGAATTTCGTGTTGTCATCAGATAAACAGCACAGAAAATAGATCTGTCCTTCACGTAGCTCTTCGTGCTCCAAGGGGTTCAGTTATAAACAGTGATGGGAAGAATGTGGTACCAGATGTTTGGCAAGTTCTTGACAAGATCAAGGATTTCTCTGAGAGGGTCCGCAGTGGTGCCTGGGTAATCCTTATAACCAAATGTGTAGTTATTTTTGTTGGTCGGATCATATATTTGTTTACCTGTTTGAAACATGTTCAAAGGTTGGAGCCACTGGGAAGGCATTAACAAATGTTATTGCAATTGGAATTGGAGGAAGCTTTTTAGGCCCTCTTTTTGTTCATACAGCACTTCAGACAGGTTTTCATGCTAATGACATTTCTTATTGTGTATTTGACTTCTGCTCCTCCGATGGAAAATCATTTTTCTCCAACAATGTCTATGTGCATACTACACAACATAAGTAATACTTCACATGATCATGCAGACCCAGAAGCTGCTGAATTGGCTAGTGGTCGAAAGCTGCATTTGTAAGAAACTGCCCTTTGTCATTGTTTATTGATCATCCTAAATGCGTGTCTTCTCTTCCTTGAGTTGATTACTTTGAGCTTTTATGTGACTTGAAGAATCTTGGTCCCAATTATATAATTTATAGCAATTGAACTGGAACAGTTTTCAAGCCTGTATAGAAACCTCAAGATGGTTTGATCTGGTATCAATGGATCCTTTCAAATTGAGTTTACTTTTCATCAATAGCCTTAAACCAAAAATTAAGAAACCATGTTTTAGGTATCAGGGAAGAGCAATAGGTTGTCTAGTACATATTTCTCTCACTTCCTTCATGCTTCTCTTTTGAGATTGGCTGGCTATGGAAAGCCTTTTGCTGCTGTTGCTTCTGCTAGCTGCTGCTTTCTTCTTCTCTCCATTTTGTTTGTTTGTTTGGTGGGGAATTGGAGTTAGGGTATTGGTAGTAGAGAATACTGACTTTTTTAAAATTGATATGTTTTCATTCAAGGGCTAATGAGATTTTGTACTAGATGAATGAGTTCTCACATCTCTCATGTACATGCATGATGCATCAATTAACAATTTCATTTAAGCTAAATGCTGCTCTTGTCTCATTTTCTTTTCCTGTTGAAGCCTTGCGAATGTCGATCCAATTGATGTTGCAAGAAACATTACAGGGTTGAATCCTGAAACAACATTAGGTATATTTTCCACTTTTTTAGCTATTGAGTTCCCAAAACAAAAAAAAATTCAAGCTTTGTTTTTACTTCCTACTTTTATGTTTTGCAGTTGTTGTGGTATCAAAAACTTTCACCACGGCAGAGACCATGCTCAATGCCCGGACTATAAGGGAGTGGATCTCGTCTGCCTTGGGGTGAGAATATTCCAAAATAAACTTCTAGTTTAGTCAATGGTCTCAGAGTACACTGCAGCACTTTGACTAACTAGATTTCCAACGTGAAACTAACACTGACCACATATTGCTGGTTATTATGATTGCTAGTGGTGTATAAAGGATCTGGGCAAGTCGTTGATTTTAATATAGTTATGAGTGCCAGAAAGAGAGATGGAAGAGAAGTGTCTCGTGCTATAATTTTGATGAAAGAAAGGCAGTAGGTATAGTTTAGAATGTAGAATCTATGGTAATCCGTAATTCTTTGTTGCACAAGTGTAGAACTGTGTAAGATCTAATGTATGCATAGTATATAGCTTGCAGTTATCTTCCATGTTTTGGAGGTCATTATTCCTTAACATGACGGTCTGGCTAGTAATTTTAGCATACATATAAATCTGTTTCATTTGGCTTATGATAATTTGTCTCTCATTACGTGCCATTTTCCAGACCTCAAGCAGTTGCAAAACACATGGTTGCTGTCAGCACTAACCTAACGGTGAGTACCTTTTCCATTTCTCTTCCCCTGTTATAGTAATTCCCTCTAACATGGTTCAATTATATAATTTTCAAGATTTCAGCAGTCATTGTATTGTTTACTTTCAATTGCAGGGAAAAACATTTTTCTCGAAATTTCTTTTGATATCAGTGCCTAACTTTTCTTTGGATAAGACTGGTTCATGGATAATTATTTGTTATGCTTTTAAAACATAAAGCTTTTCTTGTATAGCTTTGGCAATCGTTTGTTTGTGATTATCTAGTCAGATTGTTCTTATGGGAATTGGCTGTAAAAAATGGAAGCGATTTTCCTGATCATGTTAACCATTTAATTCGTTGTAATGATTAGATGTGCCATTACTTTTAAATGCAGCTTGTAGAAAAGTTTGGCATCGATCCAAATAATGCTTTTGCTTTCTGGGATTGGGTGGGAGGACGCTACAGCGGTATGTTCGCTCTTATGTCAAATACTTGATTTAGAGGCAGCTAACTGGTTTCTGTACCATTCCTTGCAGTTTGCAGCGCTGTCGGAGTGTTGCCTCTTTCTCTGCAATATGGCTTTGCAGTTGTTGAAAAGTACAGTAATACACTGCTTTATTTTATTTGAAGCACATACTTGTATTGGTGGTGGATATAAGATATAACAAACAACATTCACCGCTGAAATGAAATGCACTGCTTATAAGTTAAAACTTTTATTTGCTAATTAAGCAACGATGTAAAAAGGAAGTTCTCCCTGATTATGACATGGAACGATACAAAATGTAATTCATTCAGCAACTCAAAATTAAAGAATGCAAAATACCCTAAACAAACCTGAAATCGAGAGAATTTAAAATGTAGTGAACTAGGAGTCCTACATCTAACATGATAAAATAGTAAAATACTACTCCCTCCGTCCTCTCCTTCTTGGTGCACTTCTTTTCGGCACGGGAACTAAGAAAAGTTGAAAAGTGGTATAAAGTGGTGATAAGAATATATATTATTTAAAGTTGTCTTTGTGATAAAGATGTCCAAAAAAGGTAATGCACCAAGAAGGAAGGGACACCCCGAAAAGGGAATGTGCACCAAGAAAAAGGGGACGGAGGGAGTACCATTTTCATGGAGTGGAGCCTCATTTATCTTTATGATATGCACTTCACTTGTATGATGAGGTCATATTGGTGGAGCTTGGCATGAACTTCTCTTTTGAGACTGGAGGACTGACTACAAAATCACTAATTGACCTTAAATTTGGGAACCTTTTACTTATTGCTTTCCAGACTAATATTAGTTTGTTAGTTTCAGATATTTTGTTCTGATATATTACTTCACTTCATGCTGACTGATATTTCTGTTCTTTTTCTCTTTGGATGAAGATTCCTCAAAGGAGCTTCAAGTATTGATCAACATTTCCATTCAGCACCTTTTGAGAAAAACTTACCTGTATGTTTATTTCTCAAAATGCTTAGTCCTGATGTTGTAGTGTGCTAATTCTTCATATGCAGTATGATTACTTCTCTCTAGTTATTGAGTACATCGACTTTGAAGCTGCGTCCCTGTATATCCAACAAATAAGCACCAGTCTATACATATGTTGATAATGTTATATTTGCATTTCAAGTGTTTTTTGATATTTTGCTAGCTTTTCATTCCTTGTTTCAAGATTGAACTATGTTTGTACTTATAAAAAGATCCCCCTGGCAGTCTTTGACTACTTTGTATTTCTTGTAAATATCATTTATGTGTTTTTGCAACAATTGTTCCTGCAGGTGCTATTGGGCTTGCTGAGTGTTTGGAATGTGTCGTTCCTTGGTTATCCTGCTAGAGTATGTTTATGAGCTGTCCAAGTTTGTTTGAATATTCCATTTATTGATGCTTGACTTAGGCATAAGAGCAAGCTATTCCATTTTTTCAGGCCATCTTACCTTACTCTCAAGCACTGGAAAAACTTGCACCACATATTCAGCAGGCATGTTGTGAAGACACTGTTTCAGTTATATTTGTATTTGTATTTCTTGCATTTGAGCTATTACCTTGATATTCTTCAAACATTATCTATTCAGGTTAGCATGGAGAGTAACGGGAAAGGTGTGTCAATTGATGGCGTGCCCCTTCCATATGAGACAGGTGAGATTGATTTTGGTGAACCAGGAACAAATGGACAACACAGCTTTTACCAACTAATTCACCAGGTAGCATCTTGTATTTTATCAGCACAGTCAGTTTTCTCACAGTAAAGTGAACATACCAACTGAGTGGTGGTGCTTTGTTAGTCTTGCTTGATACCTTGAACTTTTATATTTTCCCACCTAGTTGTTCTTGTACGGTTGTACCTGCAAGATAGGGTAAAAAATAGGGAACATCATACTCTGGATGTGTGAATTTGTATTTGAACAGATGATGCTTTCCATTATGGAAACTTGGAGTTTCCTGAAGCATCTAGGATTAGCTAAAATGGATTAAAACTCTATCTGGTTCATTTATTGAACATGATAACTGTGTTATGTATATGTTGATGATTGGAAAAGAAGATATGTCTGCTGTGTCCTCCATATCCAAGTAAACATTTTATAAACTCTCATATGCTGGTTATGTTTTCAAGTAGTTCTAGTCTCCTGAAAATGCCTCTGTCATTTTCTATATTTCACTTAAGCATTTTTTAATATTGAAATTCCGTAATGACTATTTCATTCTTATTTTATTGATCTATGTTACAATAACTTAATAAGCTTGTATTTTTATTGCCACGGCCTACCAAAATCAGTAACTCTAATTATTCTGGAATTTTGGATTTAACTACTTGACTGGTGAATTTGCAGGGTCGTGTTATTCCATGTGATTTTATTGGCGTGGTGAAGAGTCAGCAACCTGTTTACCTTAAAGGTATTACTTTTCACCCATTAATCTGCTTTTAGTGATAATAATATGTCACCTAGTTTCATAAGAGATGGGAACTATCAGAGGAACATAGCATTCAGGCAGCTTGCTTTTACAGGTGAATTGGTAAGTAACCACGACGAGCTCATGTCAAACTTCTTTGCCCAGCCAGATGCACTCGCTTATGGAAAGGTGATAAATTTTATTTTCACGGTATTACGCCCATTTTTCATATGCGGCTTTGATTGTGGTGTACAATTCTCTTTTCTGTTCATTGGATTATATGGATCCTCACAGCATTGACAGTCTGAACTCGTCGATTGCTACTTCTATAAAAATATTATTTTGCTGGTTATTGAAGCTTCTGGATATTAGCATTTAATTATGCTTAATTTTCCTGTAGACTCCCGAACAGCTGTTGAAAGAGAATGTTCCCAGTCAACTTATTACCCACAAGGTAATTTCCTTTCACTTCACAGTTTATAGAATTATCCGCTTCTGCCAAAGTCTAATATTGGATCTAAATGCTCTTTTTCAGACTTTCTCTGGCAATCGACCCTCTCTCAGCCTTTTGCTTCCTTCATTAAATGCTTACAACATTGGACAGGTTAACCTTTTGTATATTTGATGCTGATATTAGCCCTACAAACCATTAATTTCTTCATGTGCTCGGAACTTATTCTTCATAATATTTTGATCATATTCTACGATATCTTGGTCCTACAGTAGTGTTCTTGTTGCAAAACAAGATATCACCTGTGAACTTGCCTGATCTTGTACATGCCTTTTATATGCAGTTGTTGGCTATTTATGAGCATAGAGTTGCTGTAGAAGGATTTGTGTGGGGTATCAATTCTTTTGACCAGTGGGGAGTAGAATTGGGAAAGGTACAACCTTGTTGTTTAGAGTTCGCCTTACCTTTAAAATTCATTGGTAATAACTTTGTTCCTTTTGATCTGTTCTAAACTATAAATCAGTCTCTGGCTACTCAAGTCAGAAAGCAGCTTCATGCATCTCGTAAGAAAGGCGAACAAATTGAGGGCTTCAATTTCAGTACTGCAACACTCTTGACGCGATATTTGGAGGTATGACACGATTGTTTGTCAATCAAGAATCCCTTTTTTTGTCTCTATTGCGCATAATTGTTGGAAGTACACGGCTTCTTCTTGAAGTTGCATATACACCATGCTTTTCCTTTACCTAAGTAACATTAGGAAACACTGCCAATCCATGTTTACACAAGTTATAGACAGTGCTTGTGCTCTTTGTTTGGAAAGGTAATAATAATGTGAGCGCACATATGCTGTATACCTATAGAAAACTGGCTTCTCATACTTAGGCAGCTTACTATACCGATTTACACAGTATGAGCAAATTAAGATGAAGAATGTGTTACAAAATGAACATTCAACATAAGATTTCAACATACATTCCACTTAGGGTGCGTTTATTTTGAGTGATATGACAGATTGATAAAACATATGATTGAGTATTTGAAGGATAAGATGGTCAAATATGTTTAGACTTGATCAATCTATAGAAGTAACAGTAGATTAGCTTGGATTATTTTTATCGATTCATCCTCACCCCCAAAATAAATGCTCTTTTGACTGGGCTTTGCCGTTTGTGACAGGCGAGCAAGGACGTCCAAAAAGACGATTGCACAGTTTTGCCAAAGATGTAAAGCGTCGACTTGACTCGAGTTCCGCAATAAAGGAACAGCATAAAGATAAAGAGTAACGTTTGTTGCTAACTTGATGCCCAAATTTTCCATAGCTACTCCAAAACATCCAACTATCTGCAACTCTAACTGTGTAGTTGCTTTTATATCATCTTGTACTTGGCTTATCATGTACAAGACAAATCTTAATAAATGATTGAAATAAGAGGGATCTTAAAAACTGAGGTTCTTGGAGTTTATATTTCAGCATTGACACAACCTGAATAAAAAGAGGCAATTGTGATATAGTCACTTTGCTTAGATACAAGATAAATAGTAGCCACACGTTAGAAAATATGTAAATACTAGTACCTCTTTTAGTGTAAAGACATTAATGAAAATACAATAAATTTGAAGTAAAAAGAAGAAAAATACTAGTTTCGACCAAATTGATGCTTACGCAAGTTTCGACCAAATTGATGCTTACGCACGCTATTGGGATGGACTCGTGACAAGACGATATTTAACAGTCTTAGTTACATGAGATAATCAGCTAAAATTGAGTCACTGTTTTACATTTTGTATGATTTGACCGTCATCTTCTGGATAAATTTAATTGATTAGAAGTTTGTATATTTGCAATGTATTTAACCATTATTAAGTTCTTCACGAAATAGTGCATCGATTTGATTTAATATTTGCATATATATTTAAAATATTATTATAAAAACCCATATTAGTCTTTTCCTATGTGTTCTTTTTATAGATGTTTATAATTTTGATCCCTACACCTAATTATTATAAACCACATATTGTACCGTTTGATGTCTCCAAAAGACATTATATCGGTTATCTATATAAATCTCTATTTGCATTTAATTAGATATTGATATTTCAGATTATGAGTGTGCGAAATATAGATAGCAAGACAACTTCATTAATCAAGTACTTTTCCGTTCACTAAAAAGGAAATTGTGGCAAATATTCTGTGGATATAGGGAGTAATATTTAGAAGTGAAATCCTTTTTCTTTTTTTAGTATTAATATCTTTTTTTTTTTCTCTTTATAATAATGTATTTGGATATCCATTTATTAATAAATTACGTTTCTATAGTAGTCAATCTTTGAATTGTTAAACGAGTGCATCTATTGCTCTTAGAAAATAGACAACTTCTTTGGTGATTGTCACACCCTAAAAGACATAGGAATTGGAACTGTGAAACCTTCCTAACTTGAATATGTATAAAGATATACCCTTGAGATTGGGTAATCACTTCTTTAATTGAAGAAAGAAAGACATCAAAAGATGCAAACTAAACAACAATATAACTACTTCAAGATCACAAAAGTTTAGTGTCGCGCTTCTGATAACCAACACTCATCAATTTACAACAGAAGCTACAAATCTAAGCTCGACAAAAGATGTTATTCTAATATAAACATAAGAGTCTTAAGTTAAGAGAAAACGAAAGACAAGATCAAAGCTAGTTCAACAGAAGACAAAAACACGAAGTGAACCCTAGCCTCAACTCAGCACCGTCAGCACCGACCTTCAATCTGCAAAGCATTTGAATTTTTTTGAAAACATTTGAATTTTTTTCTTTTTTTGCAAAACATTTGAAAAAAAATTCCACCTTTGTCTGCGACTTACGTTCACAACATGTCTTCTAAAACTTGAATCGTTCTTTCTGACTGTCTGTCAATTTGAGAGTGGAATGGTATACTGAAATTCAGGTGCCCATTGCTTCTTGTAAACTTTTCCAAAAACGTGAAGTGAATCTAGGGTCACGATCAGATGTGATAGATACAGGTACACCATGAAGGCGTACTATCTCATTAACATATGACTTTGCAAGTTTCTCCAATCCATATGTCATTTTGATTGGCAGAAAATGCGCCGACTTTGATAAACGGTGTACTATGACCCAAATGGCAATGTTCCCACGTGCCGACCTCGGTAGGCTCACTACGAAGTCCATGTTGATGTGCTCCCATTTCCACTCTGGAATTGGTAATGGTTGCAACATCCCATACGGTCTTTGGTGCACAGCTTTAACTTGCTGACACGCCAGACATCGTTCGACGAATAATGCTACATCTCTCTTCATCCCTTTCCACTAGATGATTTTCTTTAAATCTTGGTACATCTTTGTACTTCCTGGATATGCGGTGTAGGGAGTATCATGAGCCTCGCTCAAAATCTCATTCTTTAATTCTTCTTTGTGTGGTACACACAACCTTTCACTAAACATTAACGTGTTATCTTTGGATTCTGAAAATCCCCTGGTTTCATTCGTTCTTGCGACGAGACGCATTTTCTCCAGAAACCAATCTTCTTTTTGTGCCTGTATGATTCTTTCACGTAAGCTAGGAGTAGCTATCATAGCAGTTATACAACCTAACATTATGGAGGATGAACTATTTCTAAACCGAGTGTGGCGAAATTACGGATCAGTTCTTCTTGTTGGGTAATGAAATATCCCAACTTGGCCTTAGTCTTTCGACTTAGGGCATCAACTACTACATTTGCTTTTTCTGGGTAGTTGGACCTCACGAATGGTCCTTAGCATATAATTCCTCATTAAACATTATTTAGAGATAAGTACAAATTTATGTCTTCAACTTTTCTGACAATTCTCAGACTTTTCTATATTATTAAAATATACATATATATTTGATTCTTTTACAAGTTGATGCTCACAATTCCGAAAACGTCTTAAATGTTGTGAATGGTAAACATATAAAGTTTTGAAACCGAAACTACGAGTAATAACACTATTAAATCCAAAATCTCTATTGAAGTTTTAGTGTAAAAAATTAATGTCGATTACATGTTATACAATGACGATTTATTTATAGTTTGTATCTCTAACATTTGTGATATTTGATATACATCTACTTACATGTAGTACTATTAAAAAAAAATGTCTTTACAATTCAAAATATAAACCATAAAATCAATAGGTGTATACCCCGTGCATCGCACGAGTGCGACACTTGTATTATAAAAGGTCTAAAAGGTTGGATCGAAGGGTGCTCCAATGAATGAGGATAGTGATGATACAACTTAGATTTCTGCCTCGAATTTAGCGGAACATATTGGCAAGTGGGTGTACCGCCAGAATGCATCAACCATCTGTACCAAACACAAATCTATGGTAAAAAACATGGTGATAAGATCTCCAAAAGACAGACAATAACGCTTTAGCTAGTTATCAATTTCCATGAGAAGGAAATTTACTTTGATAGATTTAAATATAACTATATAAGTGTAACAACAATATTTGAGTATTCTCTTAACTTTTTAAGGTCGACGATTGAGTATGTATACCGTTTCAAGGCCAATCCAGCTTTGGTCAAATCACTGATATTAATTCTTATACTTTTCATATTTGTTGAACTTGAAATCAACATCATCTAAACAGGGGGTTTAGCCCGCTGGCCACCAGGTTCCTCCCTTAGTGGAAGATCCGGGTTCGATTCCCTTTGGGAACGAATTTTCTTGGAGTTATAAGGAGGCTTGGTGATGATTTCTTGGAGTGTTCGGTGCTTGGTGAACTAACTACTAAAAAAAAATCAACATCATCTAGTGACTAATATTTTGTGGCATCTGTTTTCTCGTAAGTCATTTGGAAACTTGATTTGGTTTTATAGGATTCGTATTTAGTTTGATTTATGACTGAAGAAACCATTGGTAGTAAGTCATTGCGGATGCTACTTATGTACATTGAGGCACAGGACGTGTGGGAACCACCACCTATATACTAATTGGTAGGGGTGGCTTCGGTCTCATACCTCACAGAAGTTTTTGTGATGTACATTTCCGTAGATCAAATGTGCTTTGCATGCTACAAATTTCTTAATATTTCCCAGAAGAAAAGAAAAAATGATAATCCCCCCGTCTCACTCTAAATGGCACATCACTTTTTGCATACGGATTAAGAAAGTATATTTTTGTAGTGTAAAAGTAACATGGTCCCACCATGTGCCCACTTGTTTGTGTGTTAATTGTTTGCTTTTTTGGGAATGTGCCAATTGAAGTGAGACGCACCAAAATGGAAAGTATGTCATTTGGAGTGAGACGGGGGGAGTATATAAGAAACATGTTAGAAGATGACAAGTCGAAAACTCGACTAAACTCACGAAGGCCTAGAAAGAAATTTAGAAGACGTGACATTGAAACAAGAAGTGAGTTTCGGCTCGTGATCGTGTCTGTGACCGTGGTCGTGGTGGTGTTGCTGCGGATTCCTTTCTTCTCTAAGGACAGGACCACAACTGCCTTTGATGGCTTATCCCACAGTTTTTTTGCTGGATTTCGAGTTCGATAAGTTCCTGATATTGCGGGAGGCTGCAACTAGTTGCTTGCTAGATGAAGCCTATTGAGTTCCTCTTTGGAGCTGATGAAGAGGCATCCCGCCGGCAAATTGGCTACAATGCGTGCGAGACACAATATCACAATGGAAAGGGTGTCATGTTTAGTGAGACAGTGGGAGTATGTTTTAAGAGAAATTATGTGCAGCTCCCCAACGTTGCAGTCTAGAAATAATGCTTGTTAGACTAAAATTAGTCGGTGTTACAAAATCATGTTGAGTTGTTTATAGAGCTTGCTCAACCAACTTTTAATGTTCACTCGTATAAGAGTCATCATCCTAATAGCTTAAAAGGTATACAATCTAATATTATCTCTGTTCTAAAGATATTGGATTGTTTTTCTTTTGAGAAATTTTATCTCACACACAACTTTAAATAATATATATTTCTATAATCACATTACACCACTTTACACTACTGATGCAGCGAAAAGCGTTAAGTAATAGACGAATATCTCGTTGATTCAAAGAATACCGAAAACAATCGTAGATAAAGTGAAAATTCGTTGATTCTCTATGAATACCAGAAAAACACAGAAGGAGATAACTCTAACTTTTCATTAATAAAATCCAACTCCCAAAATATATAAAGATAACTCCTATTTATAATACTAATTACTTGGATAGAAAGTAAATAATACAATTAAATAACAAACATATCTATCTATATCTCCATCATTATCCTCTGCTTCGAACGATTCGTCCTCGAATCGGATGCAACATCATCTCCAAAAATATCATCACTCATAAAAGGCATCAGCAATACAGTATACATCTCGCGACAGCGAACATCGACAATTGCTTTATACTTAACATTGATTTTCTCCAATATAAAATCAGATCGGTTGAACGTGCAAACCAAGATCACCACATCAGGAACACCAAATATATTAGACACCATAGAAGATGTATAATTTTCATAAACAACATCAGATAAAATTTTCTCCGACAACATAGGAGACAAACTTTTTTTTCTGGCAATAAAAGAGATGAATAGTCATCACAAATATCACCAGATAAATTTTTTACCTGCAGTATAGAAGATGAAAAATCCGTAGATACATAATCAACATTGTTGAGAAAATCCCTATCCGAGTTTTGATGATTACCAAAACATTCCTCTCTCTAACTAATCCTTGTTCTTGCCAAGTCTTAT
>JAYJMF010249255.1:0-14279 GCA_036873715.1 Salvia sclarea
TGGAGTTTTGCAATCAAAATAACCTCGTTTTTGAACTCTTGAGGCCCTTGTCCAGAACTTCTCGACATTCTTTTCACCGCGATTACTTGCTCATCTGATAGAATCCCCTGCAGCAGCATCACATGTTCAGATATATAATCCTCAAGATAACCAAACGACCTCTCCAATTCACGTGCTTCACCTTGTAAACGGGGCCAAAACCGCCTTCTCCAAGCACATTATCGTCTGAGAAGTTTCCGGTGGCTGTTGCTATGGTTGACAAACTAAAAAAAGGCAACTCAAACTCCTCCCTTCTCTTCTTATAAGCTGTCAAATGAGTTAGTAATTAAACATAAATGGTAGTGTTTGACTGTTTGTTATGAATTCAGTTCAAAGGAATCAGAAATATGACCTTGTCTCTTTTTTCTCATCCTGTAAAATAGAACTCCAAAACTCAATCCCAACACAAACACTCCAAAACTAGCTCCAACTGCTGCAACCATAATCTTTGCAGGTTGTTTCCTCTTATTCCGATCTGCTATATGCTCTTAAACAGCAAAAAGCCCAAATATAAAAACACATTCTTGATACTGAAACCTATTATAAGCATAGAATTTATATTACCTAGTTCTGAAATAGGGACGCGAATATATATACTCGGCCCAGCACGAGCATCACCAGCGAACTCCTGCACATCAATCAAATCCCCGAACCACATCAAGCAGCCGTTACTCTTGTTCCTCAAATACGGGCTGGCATAAGCCGTGCAGCTGCAGTTCTTCAAGCACTCATCGCGGCATTCATCAAAGCTCGTGTTACCATTCATCACAAAATCAACTGTGTCAGGAAACTTAAGCTGATCCACCTTCAAGAACCCATCTTCCTTCACACAATCCAACGGTGGAGCACGGCCACACCCTCTAGTCCACGAGAAAACATCCCACTCCTTCTGAGACTTAGGTGCGAAACCACTCAAGCACCCACACACCGGCTGCTTGTACGCCCTACAGATCCCATTTGGACCACACCACCCGTACCTGTTGCATATGTCGTTATTCAAAGAAAACGCGAGAATCCAGCCGTCCCTCTCCTCATTCATGACGTAGCGATCCAGCAAGCCCGAGGAACTCAAGGTCAATCTCATGATGGATGAGATGTTGTATTCCTCAACCATGGAGATTAGCTTGCCATCACTGCTGAGATCTCCCACAGATGTGATGTATGGATGGAATGAGAGAGGAACACCAGTAAACTGTATTCCATCCCAAGGAGGACTCCTGTTCTGTTTCTTCCCCCTCATGAAAACACTCATTTGAGACAATCCTCTGTTTTCAATCATGTAAGTATAATCTCCTTCAGATGGATCGTCGGGGCTCTTCCACGACGTGAGATGTCTGTCCAATCCCGAGGTCGGATCATTCACCAGCTTCATACCAGGCAGCCTAGTGTTGCCAGGGTGGTCGAAACTCTGCCATAAATAGGTGGAGTTTTCGATAACAATAAGGTTTCCGGTGTCAAGGAGCTGGAGCTGTGGACTTGATGCTGCTGTGGAGGAATTTGAAGACCATATGATTTGGCCTTGTATTGAGGTGAGGAACAAATTGCCATTTTTGGATAGGTTTAGGATTCCGCCTAGGCCGGTGATCGGATTATCTCTGTTGGCGACCCACACAACGACGTCTGGGGTGGCTTTGTACCATATCCCCAAGAATCTGGATTTGGATGAGCCCGGATTGAAGAATCCGAGCTCGAACATTTGTGATGGAGAAGTTAGAACTTCTCCATCAGCAAGAGCTTGGTTTGCAGGAAGTGTATCTAATGCAGAAGAGAATTTGACAATGGCTAAGAGATAGAGAGCTGCATAGAAGAACTCCTCCATACACAGAGAGAGAACTTCTAGTTTAGTGAATTTTATGAATGAAAATGGTTGAGAAAAGAAAACAGAGAGAAACACATGTATACTGTGGATTTCTCATGATATACATTTAGCTAAATACTTGGAGGAGTGGTGTATATGATCTTGGGGTTGGTTTGGTCAACTTGAGAAGTTTAGCAACTTAATCAGAAAGACCGATGATGAATTCAAACTAATTATGCCATCTCACCTCAAGAATTTTGTATGGTAAAAGTCAAATGAAATTATAAAGATGTAGAAGAATATTCAATTAACTACAGCTTAGGCATTAAATAATGTATGCACACATAATGACTGCATTATTTTATTTGACTCAGGGGTTTGAATGATTGAATCCTCCTTCACCGAGCATGTTACTGAAAACGTCTGTTGCTTGTTACCTAGCTCGAGCTCGGCTAGTGTGATACTCGATAATCTCGAGCTCGAGTTCGACTCGTGTAGCATTCGTTTAATTGGTGTTCGAGCTTGAGCTCGGTGAGAGGATCGAAATTTTTTTCAAAATAAGCCTTGATTTGAGCTCGAGCTCGGCTCATTAAGTGGCAATTCAAAATATTTTGTATGTTTGAATGTTTAAGGCCCGTGAATAGGCTCGACAAGTTTATCGAGTTTGGCTCGTTTATAACCGAATCGAGAGCTCCGAACTGTCTTTTCTCGAGCCGAGCTCCGAATAGAGCGCGACTAACTCTGATCATTTACTGCCCTTGGAAAATTTGGCCCGAGAGGCTTTTTCTAGATCTCTTCAAGATGCAGGGCTTTATTGGGCCTACATTTTAATTCTCTAGGCCCACATCCGCCCATTGGGCTAGAACATGGAAGATCCAAGTTTTTGGGTTTCCCAATTAAAATTTGGATGGGGCCATGTTCGATACCTTTTGACATAACATCTTGAAATTGGTTTTTAACAACTTACCAAAACATTAACCCAAAATAGAAAACTAGAGACAAATGAAAAGAGATTATTCTTTGTATTAATATTTTAAATTAGGTCCTATAGTAATGATAACTATATTCTAAAATTCATTTTCTACTAAATTATAGCAATAAAACAACATTAGTCATTACCATATTTAGTTTCCCTCCAAAACTACTCCCCTATTTTCTATTTATTTTTTTATAAAGAATTAATTGTTTAAATTCTATGAAGCGGACGTTTCAGTTCTATGTAATTGATTACTTTTTATTTCTACAAAAAGTTTTAATGCTTAATTCCTCTTAATTTGCTATTGCTATTTTATTTTGGATAGTTGACCAAGACATATATAGTACGATTTAATTCCTTTGAATCTGCATTCACATATATAAACATTCTATTTTAGTTGTAACAAAAAAAATACTACTTCGTATTTATTATTTGCAACTGCTATACTTTGCCTTGTGATAATCATGCTAACAATTCAATTATGTGATCGTGCTAATTCGCCGTGCCAAAAATGTATTCTTCTAATTATTATCATGATCATGATAACTTGCAATGCAATAATTATGCTGATAATTACATGATGCAGAAATCGTTACTCACAAAAATTAAATAAAAAGATTTCTATTAAAATGACTTTACATACAAATGATGATAGAAGTATTGCGTTTTCCACAGTATTTAAGGGTTTTTGTCCCAGCATTCTCTGGCCTGCCATTACCACTTCCATTGTTTTTCCTCTGTATTCCCTTCTTTTATATATCACTCCATATCATTAGCGTGTGCCTCCGATTAGAGTTTTTGTCCAAACATACAACCGTACAAAAAAAATACATCAATAATGTGATAAGTTACAAATGTATTTTTCACAATCACGAGGTGATATTAGAAGTTGTAATCCAATTAGAGATTATATTATATGTTTAGGGCTGATCTTTTTTAATTATTTTATTAGTAATGTATATTCTTTATAATTTCTTATTCTATTTTTATTCTTATTGTTTTTATCTGTGTCAAAGAATCCATGGAACAATTAAAAAGAGATTGATCTGTACGTTTCTACGTACTTGTATTGGTAGAAGATGGTGTTTTTTTTCCAGTTAATTTGTTGTGGTGATGCATAGCAATAAAAAATACAGAATCTGGGATGAGTCCGAATTGATTTCAGGTACGTTAGTTGTTACTAAGAATTAAGAATTTTATTGTACATATTCCATAGCTAGATTATCACTAAGAATTAAGAATTTTATTGTACATATTCCATAGCAAGATTATCGCCTCCTTCCTTCTTGATTTTTTTTGTTAGTGTAGTTTATTATTTCTCTCTTGCTGGTAGCTCCCCCTCAACTTAAGTGTTGAAGCCTCACTATTATTAATGGGCGATGCAACTTTTTGAACAATATAATTTGAATGAAGCTGCTTGATAATTTTTTGGCCACACTTGAGCAAGTTCTACATCATCATGTTATTTTGTACCACAGCCTTTTAAGGGAATGCGAGAAGAAGAGGTACAGGTTTTCATATATAACAGCTTCAACAAAATGGATGACATTATTAGCATAATCAACAAAATGCTCTTTTTCAATGTGAAGAACTTAGATTCAATTTTATACAATGAAGAGGGTGAATAAAGTACAATTGCAGCAACATGTCGAAGTCAGAGAAGTTTTCTATGTTGTTGTATTTTATAGGGTGAGATGCAACAGTAATGTGGAAAGGAGCAGTGTGCTTGATGGAGAAGTTTTTACATACTGCGTTTGGTGTGTTTTTCAAAATCGGGGCGCCGAGGGAGGGAGAGGAAATTGAAATGTGTAAAAATATAGTAAATCAAATTATATATGAGTTTGAAATGATGAGAACAACGTAATTTATGGTCCCGATTAGGTTTATACTATTTTTTTCATAATGTTTGTCATTGGCACATTTCTTAATTTTCTTATTTCTAAATGCAGGAAGTATAACTTTGGATTAATTAGTTATAATATTATTTTTACTCCATAATTACTGTTAAAAAGTTCATATTAGATAACATAATACCTACCCAAAAAAAAAAGACGCATCCAAAAATTATAAAATTACCTATACAAATTAATTAAAAATAGCTTTTGTTTTAAAAAATATATCACCCGTACATCGCACGAGCATAACGCTAGTGCTGCATATATTGTTGTTGATTATGTGGATATTTACACTATTGAGATTATATATGTTCAATAATAAAATTGTGTAACACATTGAGGAACATTATTTCATAATTAAATATAGTTATTATGATAGTTTTTCCTCTTCCCTTTTCCCGAAAGCATTGATGGGCCATTACGTTTGTATGGCCTAACTTGGAAAGTGATATATTATTCAATCCAACTACAATTATCTTGGTAGATTTTAATGTGATTGTTTAGATTATAGTATAACCTATCACAAAATACGCTTACTTACCAAACTCAACCAAAATCTGATTAAATATTAACTAATTCCCAAATTTGAGAACGATGTCACACTCTATATATAGGCTCAAACATTAGCATATCACTACGTACCACCCTGAGCATAAAAATAACAATAATCAATTTTCCAATCTCTAATATAGAATTATTATGGCTTCAACTAAGGTCATTTTCTTGGTCAGCATCATGTTGACGAGCTTAGGTTTGTCTCTCCCATCCTTAAATATATATATATTATAATTACCTCGCCTTTATTTTATATATATAATTATTACTCAGTAAATTTCTTAATATTTTTTTTCGATCAATTAACAAAAACATTTAAAGGTCGTGCCATCTCTATTTTAAATATAAAATTATTGGTCAGTGAAACTCTTTATTTTTGTTTCGACAGGTTCATCACTGTTGTGCGACGCAGCCTCGCGATCGGGGGTTAGTTTCGGGATTCAACAAATCGGAACCAAATGCAGCAGCGACGCCGATTGTGCCGATGCACCGTTGAGGAACGATTGTCCAGTTAGGGTTTGCAACAACGGTTATTGCTGGTGCAAAATATCCCCAAAATTATCTACCAATGAAGAAATAATAGTTTGAGTTATAACTGATTTACAATTCGAATAAATATGCACTATTAGGTTGTAATAATCTCAGAAATAGTGTGAATACAGTAATACCAATTTACTAAAAATTGGTTGTTGGTATACGTGCTAGTTTTACTTACAATTGTGGGTCCCTAGCTCTATTAAGTTTATATATATATGTATTATGAACAATATAACTTGTGGCACAGGTGGATTTCGAATTTAATAAAACTCGTATCAATTGAAGGTTTTTTTTATTTTATAAATATAATATACATATTTTAAAGGTTACATTCACAGAGGACTCGAACGTTGCAGCTTTGGTCTCGAACATTAATCACTATTATTGCGGGAGGGAGAAATTTATTTTTGTATTAAGAAAAAAATTGAAAGATCGCATTATTAAGTTTGTCGATATGATTGTGATGAAAACTAGTCAGAGATTTTTTTTTTCTTCAATTAAGAAAGAAATTTAAAGATCGCACCATTATTAAGTTTGTAAGTTGTAACAATGATTGTGACCGCACATAGAAAACTAGTCAAAGAAGCTTACATTGCAACTCCGTAACCAACCAAAAATGCGACCACGTAACTGAAACGCTGAAAAATCAACTACCTTTTCACATTGTAAAAGGCTTCAAAAAATTTGGAGCTTCGTGAAGAAGATGTTGCTATTGTGCGCCGTAGCCATAGCTTTGTTGCTCTCTTCCCAATCCCCACCTTCTGTCACTGCAATCACCAACACTTTTGGAACAACAAACCTCTCTACACAATGGATCAATGGTGTCAACAATATCAACATCCTTCAAAATGCTACATTCCCATTTCCAGACAATTCAAGCATTAGGCCAATATTTCCCAATTTCACTATAGCCAAAGAAGCAAAGATGACAAAAGATTTTGGGTACAATATGTCTGTGGCCTCTATAGTGATGGAACTTCTGATTATCACTTTGCTATAGCTATTCTCCCAGTATATAATAGTCCCCAACAGGTTGTGTGGTCTGCGAATAGAAACAAACCAGTTGGAGAGAATGCATCAGTAGAGCTCACCAGTGAAGGAGACTTGCTCCTCAGAGATGAAGACGGCTCGTTGGTATGGTCTACCGGTACTTCTGGGAAGGCCGTTGCTGGCTTAAACCTCACAGAGATGGGAAATTTGGTTCAGTTTGATGCAAAAGATAATGTGGTTTGGCAATCTTTTGATCATCCTGCTGACTGCTTGCTTCTTGGACAGAGTTTGAGGATTGGTCAGAATCTCACAGCAGCGAATTCGAGGGAAGGTTTGTATTCTTTCTCAGTGACTGAAACAGGATTTGTAGCTTCTGTGCTGTCTCATCCTCCTCAGGTATACTTGCAAAAGTCCTTCAATGATCTCAATGGTTATGCTGTTCTAGGAGACAGGAGTTTCGAAATGGCTGATTCTAATACAACTCGATTCATGAGATTGGGGGAAGATGGGCATCTTCGAGTGTATGAGCGGAGTCGCTATTCTTGGACAGAAGTAGCTGATGTTCTGACAGATGATGTTGGTGAATGTGGTTATCCTATGGTGTGTGGTAGATACGGAATTTGCACGAACAAGCAGTGTAGTTGCCCCGAATCGAGCTTTAGGCAGATAGACGGTAGGCTTCCTGATCATGGTTGTTCTGAGGTGGTTCCGCTAACTTGTAATGCTTCGGACAAGCATGGTTTCTTGGAGCTTTACAATGTCACCTACTTTGGCTTGGTTGGTGGAGTTTCCTTTGTTGCTGACATTCGCGATATAGATAGGGATAGTTGTAAAGAGGCGTGCTTGAAGAATTGTTCTTGCAAAGCTGCTATATTTGTATCTGTCTCAGAAACTTCTAATGGTTTCTGCTATCTGCCAACAGAGATCTTTTCATTATTGAGTTATGAAAATCAAGCAACTCACTACAGAAATCCTTCTGTATCTTTAAAGATACAGATTTCTTCAAACACACTCCCTGCAGTTGATCAAACATCCTCTACTAGTTTGTTATGGCCTATACTAGGATCAGCTCTTGGAATTGTTTTAGTGATTGGAGTTGCAATTTTTGTATGGCGAAGGAGGAAAACAAAAAATAAGGATGAAGAGGAGGATTATTTGGATCATGTCCCATGCCTGTCCACCAGGTTTTCATTTGACGAGTTATCAGCAGCAACAGACAATTTCAATAACAAGCTCGGTGAAGGTGGATTTGGCTCAGTCTACGAGGGGTCGTTGAATGATGGCACGAGAATCGCAGTGAAGCATCTTGATGGAGTTGGCCATATTAAAAAGTCATTTCTAGCAGAGGTTGAGAGTATCGGCAGCATCCACCACATAAACTTGGTGAAACTAATTGGCTTTTGTGCAGACAAATCTCACAGACTTTTGGTGTATGAGTACATGTGCAATGGCTCTCTAGAGAAATGGATATACTCCACAAGCCATGGGGTTCGTCTTGATTGGAGCACGAGAAGAAAGATCATCCTTGACGTGGCCAAGGGGTTGGCCTATCTTCATGAAGATTGCAGGCAGAAGATCCTACACTTAGACATCAAGCCTCAGAACATACTCTTGGACGAGCACTACAATGCCAAGCTTGCTGATTTCGGAATGTCCAAACTCATAGACAGGAACCAGAGCCAAGTTCGAACGACTATGAGAGGCACTCCGGGTTATCTCGCTCCAGAATGGCTCAAAGCAATCATTACAGAAAAAGTGGATGTCTACAGCTTTGGAGTTGTGGTTCTTGAAATTGTAACCGGAAGGAAGAATTTCGAGCTATCAAGGCCAGAGGAGGAGAGATATTTGCTGTCAATATTCATGAAGAAAGCTGAGGAGGGACAGTTGCTGGATCTCATGGACAAATGCTGTGAAGACAAAGGGTGTGATGTAGCAGAAGTGGAGAAAATGATGAAGATATCAGCTTGGTGCATACAGAGTGATCATGAGAAGAGACCTTCGATGTCGATGGTGATCAAGGTGATGGAGGGTGCTGCTGACGTTCTCAAAGACATTGATTACGACACGTTGAGTAGTACAACCTCTGTTGCTTTTAGTTGTAAAGATGCAACTCAATTATTTCCGTCACTTCTTTCAGGGCCAAGATGATTTTAGTGGTGGTTTGGGGTTGATACACCGTCTAATGAAGAAAGAAAATCCCAAGTGTTCATGAATGTAAATGTTGATCGTTTGAGTATTCCAATATTCTATACCGTTGTCTTGTGCTGCATTAAGTAAAGCAAAATGAACTTCTACATTCTTATTATCAAGACAAGGTATTTCTAGTACTAATTGATGATTGATCAGTTAGTGGCAGTTTGGTAAAATGCAGGAAGCTTAATTGGTTAGATGTGAGATGATGTAATGAGTTGAGCGATCGAGGCCAAAGGAGGAGAGGCATTTGCTGACATTCTTCAAGAGAAAGGCCGAGGCCGAGGAGGGTAAGGATGAAGAGTGTGATCTTGCACAAGTGGAGAAATGATGCAAATGTCAGTGGTCATGAGAAGTGGCCTTTGATGTCCATAGTGATCAAGGTGCTATATGTTCAGAGTGTGACAGTTCCCAGCTGCCACTCGACTACGAGTATCCAACTGCAAACCTTTCTACTTCGTGGATCAAATCGTGTCAATTCTATGCCGGCTGAAGAGGACAGGTAGCTATATCCCCTTTTCATGAGAAGTGTTGTGGAAGGGTAGTGGCTCGATCTTGTCGACAAATATTGCCATGTGGTTGAGTCCAATAAGCCATGAGGCTCAAGTCGAGGAGGTGATGCAGATTTTAGCTTGACATATGCAGAGTGATCAAAGTGTTACTAGGTTTGTTGATCTATCAAATATTTGATTAGGCCAATAACTTTTCTTGTTTTGGTTGGTGATTGATCAATTAGTGGTATTTTGCTAAAATGTATGGAATTTGGTTTGTTGTGAAATGATGAGACTGAAAGCAAGTGCATATACTATCACCTTTGTAATCTTTATTGTCAATAATATTAATGATTGTGTTTTTGAGGAATTCCCACAAGGCCACAAAGATTGAATTGTTTGAACCAAATTGACAGCCCACAAAAGCCGACTTCATTGACTACAGAAGCTACAGTAGATTAAGTCTTCTTGCAAGTCGTGTATTCTTGATTTAAAAAAGGACTAATTATATTTAAAACTTTGTTATTCATCAGTAGTATGTGTTGGTTCAAATCCATCAGCATTTATTCCACATTTTTCTCGAATGAGATCCTATTGCATTTATATATGTTACACAGTCTATAACATAGATGGATGAAGGCAATAGAATGTGTCACATACAAATGGAATAGAAAATCCAAACTCCATATTTTGTGCTGCTTCAACATCTTTGTAATTAGGTGGTATATATTAGCCACATCTTTCTTCTTTTCCTTGTTTAGCTGCTTCTGCGAATTTCTCCATGCAGTTGCTGTATAATTCTTTCATATCTCGAAAAAGCGTCCGATCACATTCTACGATAAATCACGAGCGTGTCGTCTACAGAAACAAACCATACTGAACAAATGGTTAATACCTAAAGCCGAAGGTCTGAGGTTCCGTTCTACCTTAATGTGGTCTTTAAATTTCTAAGTTATTTAAAAAAAAATTATGGTATATATCACTTTATACCCTGAACTATACATATAACATACTTCATCAAAAATGTCCTGAACTTTAATAAATATTTTTTTAAACCCCAAACTAGAGGTGAGCAATATTCGGTTATAACCGAAAAATCGAGCCAAGCCGAACCGAAATATAAATTTGGTTCGGTTATTTTTATGTTCGGTTCGGTTTCGATTTTTGATTTTAAAATTTCCGGTATTTCGGTTCGATTTCGGTTTTAGAGGTGAAAATACCGAATAACCGTAAACCGAACCGAATTATAATATTATATATATATTTTATACTCCCTCCGTCCACGAAGATAATGCATCATTTGACTCGGTGCGGGTTTTAATAAAATATAGTTGACTTAAGCTGTAGTGGAGTATGTTTCCCACAAAAAAAGTATTGTTAAATGTAAAATTAATGTTAGTGGAGAATGAGTCTCACATAAAGTTATTGAAAAGTGTAAAAATAGTGTTAATAAATATTAAAGTAAGGGTAATAAAGTGAAATAGAGTGTGGGGTCATATCCAAAAATAGGAGTGCATAATCTCTGTGGACGTCCCAAAATGGCAAAAAGTGCATTATCTTCGTGGACGGAGGGAGTATATATTATATATAAAACGTTATGTAATATATATTATAATATTCATATTTTATAACTTATTGATTAAAATTACTTCAATAAAAAATTAAAATTATTTTACTTTACAATATTATATTTAAAAAAGTACAAATTGAAATTTATATTATTATACCTTACTTTAGAAATTAATATTTATCCAAATTTCGGTTTTTCGATATAAAATCGAAATCGAACCGAAATATTCGGTTCGGTTTCAGTTCGATTTTGATGCTACTCGATTCGGTTTCGGTTACTTATCATGGGAATTTCGGTTATTTCGGTTTTGATAGTTCGGTTCGGTTCAGTTACCAAACCGGCCAATGTTCACCCCTACCCCAAACTATCAACTTTTTACCAAAAATATCCCAAACTTTAATAATATTTTTTTAAACCACAAACTATAATCTTTTTTATCAAAAATATCTCACATTCATTTTCCATTTCGATGAGAAATCCAAGTATACGGGTTGAAAAATTGATTTTTTTTCAAGATACATCTTACGGCTTGCCGAGAAATCCAAATGCCCACATTGAGAAACTAATTTTTTAAAGATTTTGGGGCAAAAGAAGAGTTCATGGTATTTTTGATAAAATAAAGTTAATAGTTTGGGGTTTTTTTTTTGTTAAAATTTAGAATATATTTGATAAAGTGGGTACAGTTTAGGTTTTAAAATAATATTACCCTATAAAATTTATAAATGAAACTTTGCAAAGAGAAAATGAAACGTTTATTTAGACCTAAGTGATACTATTGGTTTCTACTTTGTTATATAGTAATAAATATTCATAAATGAGACTATGGTCAACAAACAATGGAGCGTTTTTATTTAGAGTAAACTAGCATATTACCCACGTGATGCGGGGATGAATTATAATACTACTTGGTCATTTAAAATTTATTTCATTGTTATGATCTAATAATTAATCAATAATTTATTTTAATATTTAAATTATAGCTATATATATATATATATATATATATATATATATATATTGTGAAAATCATTTTATTACTTATTCATAACAATGATTCAAAAGAAAAATTATTCTTATTTAAAATTAAAATACGAGCTAGATATAACACGACATACACAAATAGAAAGGACAAGAAAGTGTGGTTAAATTAAAACAATGAATTCAACAATAGCAGTGGCAAACATGGTTAGGGGGGCGTTGTTCGAGAACTTTGCAAAACCCTCCTTTTCCGCAGTTGGATAATCTGCACATTGAGTCGCATTTTGCGTTGTCTGTCTTTGGTTCGCACCTACCAATGCGGTTGTCGTTGCAACACTTTAATTTTCCTTCCACAAATCCTCCTGCAAATAAAAATACATATGTTGTATATTCTTTGCAAATAAATATCTTCAAAGACAAATATTTCTGCCAGGTCGGCCTGATCGTCAGGTCCATGGTACTTCATGTTATATGAATTGGTACTTTATTCAATATATATTGGTACTACATATGAATTAACTATGTTTTAAGTGTTACTTCATGCTATATGAAATGGTGGTGAATGGTATTTTGACCTGACATAAATGTGCCTCATCTTCAAATAGCACTCACTAGATTATGGCTATGTTAATTACATCGTCTCTTTGTTCACCATCACCATTTTATTGTATTGGAAGAACAATATTTTTCATAGAGATATATGTTTACTAGTGTGGTGATAATTTGGCACGATCTTTGAAAATTACAAATAAAACTTGACCATAAATCTATGTTTACACACCACCTTAAATTGAAAGTTATAAATATTTCTCAACTACGCATTTTGTAATACACTTATGAATCAACCTTAAAAAATCTATGACTAGTCAAAATTGACATAAATGGTTAGATCATACTTGTAATCTTTCAGATGTCGGATCAAAATCTCACCAAACGGGCATATGTCGAGCTAAAATTATATATATATTAACCATTCTTTAAACATATGTTGTGTGCAGGTGGAATTAAATATAATATACAAATAAGATAATGTGCATGTATATTATGTGTTGTGTAGCGAAATACACGAACCTGAGAAAACTATGAGGATAAAGAGAAACGACAACAGAAATTTAGCATTGGCCATTTTCAATAGATCTTTTTCTTTTGGAATAATAACTAAGATATAGTTGAGAATGTAAATATTGATTGATTGATGAAAGGATGTTCTTCATTATATATAGGAAAGGTTTTATTGTAACAGTTTCGATAACAAAATCTTTCATTAATTATTCTTCTTCATTTACACACTTTGTCTTGGGAATGCGAATCATCATAATGTTGCCTTGAAATATTTGGAAACGCCTATGTTTAATAGAGATCTCTGCCACATTTGTTAATTTCTAGCAATACAAACTTAACATTTTTATGACCTATGTGATTTCTCTCTCTATGTCTTTTTATATTCTAAAATCATAAAAGCAATTTTATGCATTTAATTAAATTTATTAGGTATGGATGAATCATTTGTCACGATGGGATAGAAAAACTTTAGGAATGTAGTCAAATTGTTTATATATAAGGATAAACGAATTCGAAACACTTGAAAGAAAAAGAGAGAAAAAAAAAACTCTCCTTCAACATATTCGCAAACATAATGTTTATAATTTAGAATGGTAGACCGTCACTTCGGGATACCCAAGTAGTACAACCTTCTCTTAATAAGAGTACGTAGGGTTTAGGGTTAAAAGAGAAAGATCAATAAATATTAATTAGTTAGATTTTGTTGACTTTAGTTAAGCGAGCATTCAAAAAACGAATGATCGCATTTATCAGGGATGATAGAAAAATTAATGTACATAATTATATAAGACAAGCTAGATAAATATATTAGTTTACGGTTACTTCTAAATAAAATACACATCTGTTCACGAAGAGTATAATATTTTTAATATTTGTCCGTCCACAAAGGAGTGGGGTACCTCCTTTTAATCATTTGCTATTTTAATTTTCAACTACACAAAATGCATTTCTCAATACTTTTCTTATAAAACTACACTCTCTCTACTTTGTGGTCCAAAATATATAAATATGAGGCACACTCCTGTGCAACAGGTCGCAGCCCGTGCGACCGGTCAACGACCCGTGCTGACCGTTGATCGGGCCGTTGACTTTTTTTTTTTTTTAGAAAAGCCCAATTTTTTATAATGATGAGTGCCAATTTGAAACACTAAAAGTGTCATTTTATATGACTACAAGTGCCGTATCCAATAAATAATAG
>JAYJMF010249476.1:0-14276 GCA_036873715.1 Salvia sclarea
AGACGTAGTCGCAAGACGAACTGGGTAAACAATTCTTGTGTTCTTTTTCTTCCGTTTCTTTTATTTTCGTGATTGCGTGTATGTTTTTCCCAACAATATTATTATGATAGAGTTGCTGCCTATAAGTACTCATCAAGATCTAATTCAATTTACATATTCATTATGCATAAAATAATTTGCAACTTGAAGATGGAAAATGAGCACTGTTAATGGGGTTTTGCAAGAAGCGACAACGACGTCGCAAATGAGAAGGTGGATGGATTTGGTATTCATTTGCAATATATACTACATTAATTTGTGCTCCAGTTTCAAATGCTGTCTTTTGCCTGAAGCCATCTTAGAAAACTTCGTCATAGAGCAACCTACCATATTATTAGAGAATTCATGATCACACACCTTTTTAGTTTTTTAATAAAGTCTTAGGTACCCCCAAAAAGAAAAGAAAAAAGTCGTAGTTTATTTGGAAATGTCAAGATCAGAATATATAGTCAATATATGACCAGATCCATATATATATAGTACAGTATATGTTTATACTTCTTAATATAAAAAACATATATGTCTAAGCATTGTTCCAAGAATAGCATATCTTAATTAATTTTTTAACTTAAACCCCTTAAGATTTAAATGAGAATATTATAGTATATGCTATTACTTAATTGATGAGATTCTTCCGAAGAAGTATTGAGAGATGTCTAATCTTTTTTAAGAGTTTGTAACTAAAGAAAAAAAATACACTCGTACACTGACCTTTTAGGTGACTCGAATGCTGACCTATATATCAGTTGGCGAGGAGGTGTCTTACAAATAGACTGCATTTCTTCGGGAGACTTTGTATAACTGATATGATGAATTTCAGGAAATCAAGCATGTGAAGATTGTGAAAAGTAAGCATATAAGTTACTTCCTCCCATTCGTATAGGTTACCCTCATTTACACTCATCATTATGTTATAGTATATGTCTATTAAAATTCGTCTATTAATTAATTTCCTTATACTTCATGCATGCATACGTTTATTCTCTCTTCACCAGATAATGTTAACTGAGGGTAATTTGGTATAATTTTTTAATATGTCTGCATGAATTTGGACCAACGAGTAATAAGAATGAGAGGGACTAATACAAAATTTAGGTAGGATAAAAAGAATATAATTGGTAGATAATTAATAAACTAAGCACATGCGTGTTAGGTTGTAATTATTCGTCAAGGCTTGTTGTATTAGTATAACATGTGTTGATTAAAGTAATGGGGATTGAAGACCTTCTTTGTAAGCATAACTTGTTCACGAGAAACTTGTCTTCTAGATATTGGAATACGTCAAACTTGGGCGACTTCACCCTTCTACATTTGTTTTTTCCCACTTGCAAATTCAAGATTAATATCACATGTCTTTAATTTCCCACTTGCATATTAATACTCTCTCTCTCTCTCACACACACACACACACACACACAAGCCATCATGATTTAGAACAAGCAAGAAAGTAAGAATGAATGGGTCCCAAAAACCTCAATGAGGTCACATCATGCTAGTGCACACCAATTGACTAGGAAGTTTAATTACACAGAATGAATTCTTTCGTAGGTTCAAAATTTCAAATATAAAGCACTAATGATATAGTCACTAGGATTAACTAAATTTATTAAATATATAAGTAAATCAGTATACCTAAAGATCTCGAATTGAAAATTATGGCGCCCTACGTACGGAAACGGCCGGGATGCTTCTCTGTCAATATATACAAGAAGTAACAATACTGTATATCATTTTTAAAGTAAGAAAAGTAAAAACAAAATAACAAAAAGAAACTGATCTTTTTTATTATATATATAGAGCTAGCTAGCTAGATACATTTCTAGTAGTCTAACAGATATAAAGGTTATGTCATATATATCTGAAGAAGTAAAGTTTTTCTTCAACTGGAAAAATTAATGATCCATACATTATATTTTTAGAATTTTGACATATACGTCTCGTTAGCTACTTTATTCGTACTAGTATATTGTCACAAGTAGCAACAAAATAATAGTAGAAACTTTTTGTTTTGGAGCATTTGAATATTCAAATTGCAGTATATATACTTTTACCTGAAACAAAGAAAAGATAAAAATAATTGCAGTATACTCGTTATGTGATATTTATGCTAGATGCTAGCTAATAGTACTTTATGACAAACTTTAAAAAACATTGTTTAATTCTCATCTCTGTATTCTCAACATTAATCTTCTTCATTTTATATATATTAAAAAATGATTTTGGATGATTTTGCTGTAGTTTGCAAACTGATTTAGATTATTAATTAATTGGTAATTGTAACATCAATTTGTATGGAGTTTTTTTTATTGTTAGTGTTATGATCATGATTATATTGCAATTTATCCAATTCTAATAATCTTGTCGATTTAGCTATAATTTTAATCATAGTAGTGAAAGATTATTCATTTTATTATTAAGACAAAATCAGCCTATATGGCAGACAAATGGGTTTTATACATATCACAGCCACTGCGTCTTCTTCCACACTTATACGTTTTTTCTACCTACTTACTTCCGTGTTTGTCTCTATGCCCTATTAATCGGCAATATGATTAGCAATTTAAATTATAACTATATATTACTGTATTTTATTTGGGAACTCTAGCTTGGGATATTAATTCAAAGTTTTTATTAATTTGTATTTGAGTGATTATAACGAAAGTAAGGATACCGACAAGTTAATAATTAGCTAGATCCATGATAACTTATACTCCATAATTGTGTAATCCATGAAATCTCCCATAAAATGAAAGATACTTTATCTCTGAAATTGGTTCAGAAACCAAAAAGCTAAAGCGCTGTACTAGGACAAACAGCTAACTAATTGGCCCTTTAATTTGCCAAAGATATATTATTACATGCATCAACCTTTTCACTTGGTATAAAATTGTGACGACAGTTCTTTCCCCTCTCAATCCATCTCCCAAACCTATCTCATCAAACAAGGAAAATAGTGAAAAATGCCTCCACAAACCAACCCTGCAGCAGCTGCAAAACGTAGAAGATGTTTAATCTACATTGCTATCGGAATCATACTACAAACCCTAATCATAGTAGCCTTCGTTTTGATATTCATGCGCATAAAATCCCCCAAACTCCGTTTCAAGTCCGTCACCGTCGACAGCGTAACGGCGAACTCAGCGTCGTTCGACGTCAAACTTAACGGCGAGGTGGCCGTGAAGAACAGGAATTTCGGGCACTTCAAATACCCCGACGGCACCGTCACGTTCCTCTACAAAGGCAGCGCCGTCGGCACCGCCCGGATTCCCGGCGGGCGGGCGAAGGCGCGGTCTACGAAGAAGCTGAACGTGACCGTGGCGGCGGAGTCCAAGAATGGCGGCGAGAGCTCGGGGAAGATAACGTTGTCGAGCCGTGCGACGTTGGAAGGGAAGATTCATCTGTTTAAGGTTATAAAGAGGAAGAAGACAGCCACCATGGATTGCACCATGGATGTTGATACCAGGACTCGCGCGGTTCAGAATTTGAAATGCAAGTGAACGAATCATCAACATTGTACCATAATTTGTTTATTTCAAATTCTTCTTTCGGATTTACTTTTTCTTTATTAATTTGGAATTCTTTTTCAATTTTATTTGTTCAAAAATTAGTTTCATATATATGATTGGAATGTGTTGAGTGTCTGTAATTCGAAGGCAGTAAAGATGGCAATGTGTAACTTGTATGATTGTTGCCTCGTTGTGTGGTGTAATATGTAATTAATTAGTGATCATTTGGTGATTTGAGAGATTATTTTATTTGTCTTTTACTTATTTTTCTTTTATCTTTTACTTATGGGACATTGCATATATAAATTGGTCATGCAAATAATTTTAAATCAATATATATTTTCTATTTATAAATATAAATATTCTTAATAATGCATATCTTTGTTGGTAAATCCATACATAAAATGAAGAAGCGTCAAGCGTGGATTAGATAATTTTGAAGTATTGTTCAAACATATATAAGTATGATTTATTTCCAGGTTCATTTCGAAAACAAATAACAAGACACCTGGATAACCATGCATGTGACACAGTAGTAGAATGCACGACGAGGATTAAATACATGCATATATAGTTCGACCAACAAAATCAAATGAGACGATCTTTATTATCAACGGCAACTATCTTAAGATCTTTTTATTTTATTCATCCAGATATTATAAATTAATCTATTTAATGATGTTAAAAATTTATTCATGTCACTTAGTACGTAACATTACAAGAATTGAATATTAATTAGATATACATTGAGTAGTATACTCAAATTAAAATTCATAAACGCGTGTTGATTTAAGTACTCGTCATGCAAATCTTCCAGCATTCTATTTCCCTCAAGACACATATATAACTATATTAGTAAGAAATACATTAGTTAAGTAAAACAATTACAACAAAAACTTATAGACAGGCGCACCATATTACATAAGGTACAGTACTATTACATACATAAATTAACAATATCAACTCAACAATCAATTTCTCCAAATTGTTGCTATACAGTTTCTTATAATATTAAACAAACAAATAAATAAAGCTGATACCTTCTCCCGGAAACTGGTTTACGATGATATGAGTAGTGGTCCAACAAAAAAAGCTAAAGCAAAAGCTAGCTAATTAAAGCAAGAACTATATAATAATCTGGGTCCATGACTACTTGCCGTCATGTATTATATTTCAAGGTGTTATGTCTTTTACCCTTTATAATATAATAACATCTCACATATATTTGAAAAAATTACGAAAAAAGATTATTCGTTTGAATATATTATTGAGGACAGAACACGTTTGGAATCACAAAGATATAGGAGTATTATGTAGAGAGTAACTAGGGGAACAATTCAATTTAATTTCCCGGATAATTTGGAACCAATCCACGTAGAAAACCACAAACCCCAACAATTCATATATTCTAGTATTATTGAAGCAATAGCTTCCCAAACCATAATCAGAGTAACAATTCTTCTAATATTTATGCACAAAACAGCTCGTCGAAAAGCTAACGGTTAACGCGACTAGAACGAGCTAACGTTAAAAAACTCAAATTTGGCGTTCCCCTGAGGGCAAAATGGTACCGAGGTAACCCATCGACGATGCCGTTATTACAGCAGGAAGGGCTAAAGCTCTGTCTACCGAAATAAACGTGACGTGTCAAAGGCCAAATTCTTGCTATTAATTGTACCGTGGATGTCAGTACGAGGACAAGCTTTGGTCGATTAAAAGTTAAAAATTATATGTACTCTGCACAACCTTTATAAATTCAAGGCTAAATTGCTTATTATGTCCCATCCTTTCAACTTATTTTCAAAAATGTCTCATCCTAAGGTTAATTACAAAAATGTCCCAACGTATCTGACAATACGCCCGTTTTGACCCGTAAAAATTATCCGGCTCTCGGAAAATTACGTGGAATGCCGGAGCCATTGCATGGAACGCCGACGTGGACTACTTAATCTGATGTGGAATTAAAAAAAAAAAAAAATCTTATTAACACTACTCTAAACGACGTCATTTCAGAAGCAATGTGCGTTTTGAACCCAATTACCCATTAGTAATACACAACGTTTTGAAACATCCCAATTTCTTAGATTTCTTTCACTATTAAAATCCTCAAATTCTTAGACAACTTCTTGGTGGTCCAGACGGCTTCTTGGTGGTCCTCGATCTCTTGTCGTTTCTCAGTGGAGGTAGTGGTGGTCCAGACGGCTTCTTGGTGGGTTGTGGTCCATTTGTCGGCTGAAGGCAAACCGTAAAGGTATGTTTCAGTTTTTTACTCAATTTTTACAGATTTGGTGAATAATTTATTACATAGTTTTCTTTTGTTTGATTGTCGGGTGAATGACTTCAAACATTGTTTATATTTTGATTTTTTCAAGGTGATGTCTACGGTTACTCTTAAAGTATTGCTTAGGATGTGGCATGGTGGGGTTTTCACTAATAATAGCAGTTATAATGGAAAGTACTTCTTGGATGTTAGAGATTATGATATTTTCGATTATGGGGACAGATTTTTGGATGAACTCTTGCTTGCAGATTATGGGTATGGAAAGGTGATAAAATATGCTTTTAAGAACCAAGATACTGGAGAGTTCATCTTCGTGAATTTTGATGATGGTTCTACTGATTTCGTGAGTTTGGCCTTACAATATGTTGATCATAAGAATGTGTTGGAGATATATTGTGAATGTGAGGATGAAAGGTTGATTGCGGATGGTATACAGAAAGAGGAAGCTATTCTAAAGGCTTATTTAGATAATAGGAAAGGAAAGGCAATAGATGAGGGGGATAAAGGGAAAGACAGGGCACAATTGTTTTAGATGATGATCAGGGGGATGAAGATGACCATGACTTTAAGTTGGATGATTTTTTGGTTGAGGAGGATCCCATTTCTGAGAATGGGATGGAAGATGGAGACTTCACAGATGAAGATGAGGAGTTTTTCGAAGCAAGAAGAACTAAGAAGGCTTATATCAACAACTTGAGTGAAATCAGGAAAGAGAGGGAGAAAGAGAAAGAGAAGCAGCAGGAGAAGCTTCTAGCAATCCAGGAAGCGGCTACTCAGCCCATTGCTGTTGTTTTTATTACTGTAGATGGTGAACTAGACTCTGATGATTCATATGAAAGCTTGGATGAAGACGGGCAAAAGAAAGTGAAGACAAAGATATACTCAAAGAACACTCAGCCAAAAGATTTGATATTAGAGCTTGGATTAAGATTCTTTGATACTAAAGAGTGTCAGCGGGTAGTGAGGCATTGGGCTGTTGCAAATGGCTATAACATTAGGTGGTCTAAGAGCTCAGCAGGCAAGTTGCAAGCAGTGTGCATGGAGGGCTGCAAATGGAAAATGTACGCAAGCAGGATTCATGGAGAACCAACCTGTATAATCAAGACACTTCAGCCCAAGCACAATTGTGTTAGAGCACAATTCAACAGGCAAGTCAATTCCAGTTTCGTGGCTGAACATTTCTTGCCTAAGATGAGGAACTGTCCAAATATTAGTAACAAAGAAATGCAAGTAGAAATGTTACTAGCATATGGATCAACTGTGAAACCAATGATGTGCTATAGGGGAAGATGGAGAGCACTGGAGCAGATAAGAGGGATTTTTTATGAGCACTATGCACAACTGAGGTCCTACATACTTGAATTGATGGATAAAGATATAGAGGGTCATTTTGAAATCAAAACTTACCTGGATGAGAGTGATAAACCAGTTTTTCAGAGATTCTACATTGGCTTCTCAGCATTGAGGAAAGGTTTCCTCATTGGTTGCCGAAAATACATTGGGTTTGATGCATGTTTTCTGAAAACAGTGTTGGGAGGAGCTTTGCTTGCTGCTGTTGCCAAGGATTGTAACAATAAGATGTATCCCATTGCTTGGGCTGTCGTGGAGAAAGAGAATGAAGAAACTTGGTCCTGGTTTTTTGAGAGGTTATTTGATGACTTGAACATAAGTGATGGTTTAGGGTGGACCTTTATGAGTGACAAGCAGAAGGTACAATAAACTTGTATTTTTATTATTATTTTATTACTTTCATAGTAAGTAAAAAATGTTACTAATTTGTGGAGCTTCATATGGATATTGCAGGGATTGATAAATGGAATTTTGAAGCTTGCACCAAATGCTGAGCATCGACATTGTGCAAGACATGTATATGCCAACTGGAAGAAACATTTCCCAGGACCGAAGTACAAGGAGCATTTCTGGAGAACGGTGAGAGCTACATCAAAATCGGACTATGATTGGTTTTTCAACCAATTAAAGGGGGAGAGTTCGCATGCAGCAGCAGATTTTCTCAGCAAGGGGCCACAAGCATTCTGTAAGAGTTTGATTAACTCTTTTACAAAGACTGATTCTGTGTTGAACAATGTGTGTGAGACCTTTAATAGCTATATCTTGAGGTGTAGGGATAAACACTTGATAGATATGCTAGAAGATATTAGAATGAGCATCATGACTAGGCTATATGAGCTATCAATGAACATTGAGAAAAGCATGGAGGATCCTGACCCATTGTGCCCAAACATAAGAAAAAAGATGAACAACATTCACAATCTTGTGAGATTCTGTGAGGTTAGGCCGGCTGTTGGGGGATTGTTTGAAGTGCATCGAAATGAGGACTCACATATTGTTGATCTTGTTAAGAGGGAGTGCACATGTAGGGCTTGGGAGTTGACGGGGATTCCTTGGGATTCCTTGTTGTCATGCATTAAGTTGCATTTTCTATAATAGAGAGGAACCGGTGGATTATGTAGACAAGTTTTACTACAAGACTAATGCTCAAGCTTGTTATACATACGGCATAAGACCTATTGGTGCACCCAGGTCTTGGCCTAAGGACCTTTCACCACCTGTCCAACCTCCTGTATTCACAAGAGCTCCTGGAAGGCCGAAAAAGCAAAGAAAAAGGGGTCTAGATGAAGTGCAACCAACTAAGTCGGGAACAAAGTTATCTATGCGTGGTCTTCGCATGTCTTGCAAAAACTGTGGCGGGTTTGATCATAATAAAAGAACTTGCAAGGCGCCACCAAAAGTGGCTGAGGTATGAACTCAATCCGAACTCATGTCATGAATATTTCAACTTTGATTTAATGAAATATTTTGTGTGTAGGAGCCATCAAGAGTTACAAAGTCTCAAGTTCCACGAAGTAAGACCCCACGAGCTCCTCAATTTTCAGTTGTCAACAGAAAGAGGCCCCCTTCCGCTGTGACACATCTCATGCAGAGAGAGGCTGGACAAGCACGCCACAGATATGGTGGGGTGCTCAATGCTGATTCCGGTTCAATTTATGTTCGGGTATGTGTAGTGTAAACAAGTCTTCATAGGTTATCTTATTTCTTGTGAGATGTGTTAAGTAAAATGTTTTCTTTCTTATATTAGGATCCTGGTTCACGTCGTGTCCATTTCTGAGCAATTATCGTGCAAATATGACATGGACGGACCGGAACACTCAAGAACCAACTCAAGATAGCCAACGAGGCACACAAGGAAGCCATGGAAGCAGTCAAGTTGAAAATCCCACTCCAACACCACCTTGAAAATACCATTTCTAGTCATGTTTTTTGTTGAAACTTGGATTATGTTTTCGATTCAACTTGGATGATGTTTTTGTGTTGAAACCTTGAAATGATGTTTTGTGTTGAAACCTTGACATGATGTTTTGTGTTGAAACTCACAATTTGAATTAAATGGTTTTTTGTGTTGAAATCGTATTGAATCTTGAAATGCTTTTATTATTCATTATGTTAGTGTTTTGCAATCTCCTTTATGTTTATGTTCAAGCTCAATTAACTCCAATAATTCATGAACTCTAATATAAGAAGTAATCACAAACAACTTTCATTATCATAAAAAAAGATAAGAACACCACAACATGATGCATATGGCTCTTTCAACAATTCAGCGAGGAAGACAACGTCGCGACGGAACGGGAAATGGCCCTTTCACTAGGAACCACCAAATCAACCAAATCGAAACAAACAAAAACAGGGTACAATACAATACACAAATTCTACGTCTTGCCGCCTTTAAATCTTTCTTCAACGACTTGTAATCAGCTCGCATTAGTGCAATCTTCATCTCGAAAGCTTCCTTCATTTCTTCCAATTTTTTGGCAGCTTCTTTTCTTTCAAATTCTAGCTTCAAATCACATTTTCTTATACAGTCAATAAGGGCTTCTCTCGCCTTGCCTTCATATTCCTCTTCATACCATTGAAAGAATTTACAATCTCCCATCTAAGAACAAAACCAATTTCAGATTTTCGAAAAATCACATACCATCAATGAAAGAAATTCAATTTCAAATACAATTTCAAACACCAAAACTAACCTTGCCACCAAAAGGGCATCTCCAAAATCGTCTACCCGGATGAGCAATCGTCGTTGACCTCAGCAACTTACAAGCTCCATGGTTGCAGTAAGCCCTAGCCGATGAATAAACACTATCCTCTCTTCTTGAAGACGACCTAGACATCGATCGCAAGCCCTAAATGTCGAATGAATAGTTTCCCCCCTTCGCGCAGCTCGATTTTCTCTTCTCAAAGCTCTGATTTTGTGGTTTCAGAACTTTGGGCTCAACCTTCTTCTGTGAAAAAGCGACGACACACACGTATAAAGATTTATGCTTCTGAAATGACGTCGTTTAGAGTAGTGTTAATAGGATTTTTTTTTTAAAATTCCACATCAGAATAAGTAGTCCACGTCGGCGTTCCACGCAGTGGCTCCGGCATTCCACGTAATTTTTCGAGAGCCGGATAATTTTTACGGGACAAAACGGGCGTATTATCATATACGTTGGGATATTTTTGTAATTAACTTTAGGGTAGGACATTTTTGAAAATAAGTTGAAACGATGGGACATAATAAGCAATTTACCCTAAATTCAATATGGACCCTATGCAAATTCTCAATTAATATTTAAATTTTAATTAATGGTATCAAATCAACCTATAACCATCTTAAATTTGAGACAGGATCGGACGAACACAATCTTGATTAATTGAGGCTTGAACACTAAAAGTACTACTAATATAGATGGGACCCTCCAACAAACTTACTTTGCGCTAATTTGAATAAACTAGCAGAGAGGACGCACGTCGCACGTCTAACATATCAATCAATATGCATGATTAATTTGTTATACTGAACAATATTTTTAATAACAAATCAATTAAATGTTCTTTTCTAACTTTCTCTAATTGTCATTAGATAATTTTCTTATTAAATAAAGTAGGTTCTTATTGAAGTGTCAACTATTTCTTATATTCTAATATAACAAAACAAGAAATCAAAATTATTATCTTAAGATATTTTTAAATATACATTATTTAAAATATTGAATTCCTTTGTGTATAAATGGAACACTTTTGTAAGAAAATATTTCTAGTTTTTGAGGTTTTCATCTTTAGTCAGTTAATGAGTTGATTGATTTTTAATGTGATCGTTATTTTTCTTAATATCATGATCTAATTTATGTTATGTTATAAAAGTATTATTTTTTTATGTTTACTCTAGTTGTTTAGAATTTATTAGAAAATTATTTGAGCTCCTCTAAATAGAATGTTTTGCTTCTTTACCGAGTATAATATTAAAATATTAATTGGATCCAATTAAATTGAGTCATTAAACTTGATTTTAATTTAAAAACTAAAAAAGTTAATTAAAATAAAAAACTATTTTATGCTCACTACATAACCCTAGGAAAAATAGAAAAATTGTTAAAAGAAATCAAATATACAGATAATGTTCTTCAATTGAATATGATCAGTTGCTTTAGTTGTACAGAATTTGTTATCTATATAGATAATTTAATATCCCTAGTTCTATTAGGAATAGAATTCTAGAAAAATAGTATCCCTTAGTTCTATTATAAATACTATAATTCTATAATATAATTTATATGGAATTTGAACTACTACGTTTTTTAGTTTTGTTATAGAAACATTAAATATAAAATTTTGCTAGAATTTGATTTATTTCTTTTAGCAATTATACATGCAATTTGTTTTCCTATTTATAGTAAAATTTTATATATTAAGGGCATGTGGTTATAAGCTTTAAAAAAATATAGTTGTACATGAAATACAAGTTGCATTCTAAAATATTAATATTTGTAATTTTATATTTTTAGCTTCGTAACTATAATTAATTAATTATGATCAAATACGCAAATATATGAGTATATATTATATGGATTCAAATAGTATATTTCATATATTATCTTATATACGATTTTAATTTAATATGGATACAGGCAGACCCTTGATAATATTTCGATCGATCTATCTAATTAAATAGTGGATTAGGTAATACAATATGAATAGAATTAGGAGTTGATGATGTATAATAATTTTATAAATATTAATTGGTATATGTATTTTACACTATTATCCTTAAAATTAAATATATAATAGATCAAAGGTGTAATAGACAATCCAATATTTTGTCATACTAGCTCTTTTTCTATTAGTATAGTATATAGATTAAAGGTGAAATAATAAAAATAAACATATACTATATAATATGAATTCAAGTAGTCCTTTGGACCTTATTTTTTGGAAAGTTTTGTGTGGTCGTCCATCCGACACAGTTATCCATTATACAGGATGAGATCCTCTATCCCACAACTTCCGTGTGCAATCGTGTGCCACTACGAATTTTAATATTTTTTTAATAATGTTTATTATAAAATAAAAATTTTATTATGTCATCATACAACATGATTAGCATTTATAGCAAAGAATTAGAATTTTTAAAAACTATATACATAATTTTGGAACATTATAATTATAAAAATACTTATTTTGGTTGGTTATTCAGAAAATATGGCATATAATTTTTAAAAATTCTAATTTTTTGAAATAAATATTAATCACGAAGTATTATGACATAATAACATTTTATTTTATAATAAACATTATTAAAAAGTATTAAAATTCGTAGTGGCACACGGTGGCACACGAAAATTGTGGGATAGAGGATCTCATCCCCCATTATACACACAACACTATGTTACATATCTATTTATATTTTCCGTATTGTATTTATGGTTTACTACAAGCAAACATAAATTCAATCTACTCTCTCCTGCCTTCACCAAGCTAAGAGTGGTATTTGGTGGATGACACATGCTTTAATAAATGTTTAATAAATATTTTTTTAGTAGAGATAGGATCCCATCACTTGGAATTTAAAAAGGTAATGAGATGGTTGTTAGTAAACTAATATTAAGTGTGTATGAGGTTGAATTATAGTATAAATTAAGTATCCCTAAAAAAAGTGTTAAATTCTTGATAGACCGGAGGAGTATCATTATTAGCGAAAGAAACATGCCCACGTATGTAGATAAAATGAAATTAAGAGACACACCGTATCGCCTGTTGCAATTAAGGGTCTCCATAATATGAGTCTTTCCCAAAATCAGGAAACATTTTGTTAGCAAAATACATCTCGGCAATAGGCCAACTGCCACAAATTGAAGCTCCAATGTAGCTCACTCTTCTTATAAACAAATCTTGCCCTCGTTCGAGATATAATTTGTTTGGCCAAATATGAGTGATCATCTGCAGCAATGTAAATCTTTACCTATTGCAAATTTGGCTAATTATTGTTTGTGATCAAATATTGAGGACTCGGTATATATATGAGTATGCCTGCTACTTTTAGAGAAGAATTTGATTATATTTTCATTGACTAAATTATACTCCATCCCACTTGCAATTAATTGAATGTTTATAGTATATAGGCCTTCATAATAGACTCAAACCTTGACTGCGTATCACGTATGGATCGATAAACATTAATTTTTAAGTACATATTTAGATCAATTATCTAGAAACTAAACTACTAAATTGGAATATAATTAGAATTCACAATATTTACTACTCAAACGTATCAGATGTATTTGCTTACAGTGGTGGGCACAAGGGGTGCTAACATGACAACAAAGCGCAATTTCGTTGGTAAGACGTTTGCCCTTCAACCTATATATCGGGGGTTCGAGTCACCACAAGGGGGAAAATGGGGAATCATTATAGATCCTCTTTATAGGAAAAGAAACAGGAAAAAAAAAAAAAAAAGAGGCTGCTAACATCCCCAACCAATTTTTTTGGACACTATATTTCATATAGTATTTTTATTATTTTTTACTTTTTAGCACCTCTGGAATTAGAAATTTTCGAATTTAATTCCTCCAAACTATTTTGCAACATCCACCTTGTGTGTTGAATATTCAATAAAGAAAATATATGTGAGCAATAGGGATAATTGCTTGTAATGGAGTACTAATTATGGTCAAATTTTAATTTTAAATCAAATATAGAAATTAATCAAAATATATAAAAAATTTAAAATTTCGGAATTTGGCATGATCAATACTTTAAAGTTTATTGCATGCCCAATATTTCAATGATTCTATTAGCAATATGATGTTATCATTGAAAATCTTCACAATAGTATAGTGCCATATTGTTTGGTTTTGATATCCGAAAGTAGTCGGAAAATATTGAAAATCATTGTCTCGAAAATATATATCTTCCTTTGATCTCAACTCAAAAAAAATATTTATCAAACATATATTAAAATATGTGTCATCCACCAATACATATTTGGATCATGTGTGTCACGCCCCGAATCCCGAGGGACGGCCACGTAAACCTGGGGTATGACTAGGGGTTGGAAATAAGAAGCGGGGTAGAAAGGGGAATAGCCATGCACTTATATGAGGTTTAATTCT